>CAUZXS010006630.1:30000-102341 GCA_963585895.1 Sepioteuthis lessoniana
GAAAAACTTGCAATAATAAACTATTCTGGAGAAAAACATGGACACTGAAAAAATTAATAAATAACATGAAAAAAGAATTAGATGAACTTGAAGAAGACTCCAAAGTGAACACGCATTGACTCGATAATAGTAACTCTCAATATTATATTACACCAGAAAACACCAAATCATGGTAGCATACACTGATTTTCGTTTAAAAACATCACATCAACCCACAGCAGATTTAAACTGCAACTGAGTAAATTCCCCCGAAGAAACAAATAGACCCTAATAGTTGACCCAAGGGGAAATAACCCTGATCTTGAAAGACTCAAAAAAAATCGGGCCATTGTCAGCAACTATAAACCTATGACATGTTTACTGATGATGTGGAAAATCTTGTCTACACCGATAATAAAATAAATCTATTCCTCGCTTATCTGCCTAGGACCATTTCTTTAAAAAAATTGATGCTGCAGTGGAACAAGAGAAACAAATGACCGACTATATAGAAACTTGCCTATCCTTAGAGAAGTCAAAAAGAGATGGAAGAATGTTACTATGTCATGCACTGACCACAAAAACGCTGATGATATGGTATTGAAAAAGATATTTGAGTATCAGAAAATGTACAAAATATCTGACAAACTCATAAACTTCATAACGAATGCCATGGAAAACTGGAGGAGCGAATTTTCAGCCGGTAGACAACTCCTTGCGAAGAGAGAAATCCCAGAAGGCATCTTTCAAGGACAGCTCGCTGTCACCCCAGCTATTCGTTGGAGCAATGAATTCAAACCAGAACATATTTACGAGACTACAAAATTTTCAAAATCACCAGAAAAGAATAACCCTTTTACATATATGGATGACATAAATGTATTTGCAAAAAAATGAAAAAAAAACTGGAGTCACTAAATTTAACAATAAGAATATACAGACAATATATAGGAATGGAATTTAGCATTGAAAAATGCGCCATGCTCATGATGAAAAGCGGAAAAAGAGAAGCAACGCAAGAAATAGAACCACTAAACTAGGAAGGAATTAGAAAGCTTAGAGGAAAAAACACAAGTTCTTAGGAATATTGGAATACGTCACCATAAAAAAAGCGGAGATGGAGGGGGGCGGAATAAGAAAACAGCCCCTCAGATGAAAGAAAACTTCAACAAAGCTCCTTGGCAAAAATCTCATAATAGGGGTAATTATATTTTAAGTGAATCCAACAAACTGGCGCAAAGAGAGTACAAGATGAGTCGGAAAGTTGATCCACTTGTAAATGTCTAAGTGACTGATTTTTATCTATCCAACAAAATGTTATATGCACAAACTAAAAAACTGTATCCCAGTCGGCTAGGGAGGTAGAATAAGCGACTGCATTTTTGCTGAGGGCAAAGACCCCCTCTCCACTGAGTGTCCCGGATATGATACTGCACCATCTGAGGCTCCTGTCCGGAAGCCCTGGGGAATATGAAGTACTTTTTCATTATCATTACTCCAAGAGCCATTCTGACTGGACAACATCTGTTACGGTTCTATTTATGGGTTAAACACTATCTAATCATGTGCAACAAAACTAATGATGCAAAATTGAATTGTTAAAGTTAGATAGCAATACATGAAAGCATTTAACTGAATGCAAGCACATGAACTCTGGTTTGTTTATAAATTTACCTACAAAATATTCATTCTCAAATCATATATATATATATATATATATATAGGATTTGGCAGTTCTCCTTAGTATTCTTTGAACATTCCTTACAGGAGAGAATGGGGAAACTAGAGATTTGAGGAAAAATCAAGACTATCCTGACCGCAGCGGTGATAAAAACAACTAGAATATTTAGAAGATTTACGAATATTTGAGGAGAGTTGCTTTCACAGAAAATTCAGCGAAAAACGACCAGTTAAAACTGGTCATAAAAACACGTATCCAGAAAAAATATGAATAATAATTGGACACAACAACAGAAGCAGAAACGACCGAAGTAAGACTTATTTATTTATTGCGTGTTTTATTTTTTCGACTTTCGTTGAAGATGCCAGTTATCGTCTTGTTAGAGCGTCAGACCGAAAAGATATGGCGTTGTAGCCTTCAAGATTCAACTAATTATTTTGTGCTCGTAATCCATGAGACGCTAGCGGCAGTGCAGCCTAACATCAGACGAACGTAATCCGGCTAGGTCAAAAGAAAGAAGAAACTTGTTAAAATGGGAGGGGAAAATGATTATAATTACAAGATTTGGTAAAAACATATGGCTGACTATTCTTACACCGAAAGTTTATTATTGTTAGTTGTAGTATGAATAGTAGAAGTAGTAGCAGTAGTAAGCATCATTGGCGCTGCTAAAACGTTTTTAGCTCCTCAAAAATATACCAAAAACTATTCTATACGCATGATCCATTTGTTAACCGTTAATACATATACTTGAACTTTTAACTTGGTTTGAATCAAGAGTTTTTTTTTTTCTAGCCTGGCTACCAAACCAAAGTTAAAGAATCAAGTCTGCTCCACTCTTTACCAAAATATTTTTTCAAGAGGTCAGCGAAGATGTTATTTCATTCTTTAAAATCCAGGAAAAAATCCGTTTTTAATATCTGCTATTTTTTCCAGAGAAAGTGTCGAAATATACTGAAAATTTTTAACGTTCTAGATGAATCTAATAAGTAATAGAATAATACGTGATGCAATAATAACAATATCAACCAGCTTCCTCCTTTGCAGCATAACTATAATTAACTGTGTTTTTTTAACGAAATATATTTAAGAATAGGTGATCATCTATTTGACCAATCCTCCCGACGCAAGCAGGATGAGGTACTGTGTCAACGGAGAGTAGCTGGATTGAATTCAATTTTTTTCTTTCATCCAGACTAGTTTCCCTCCAGACTTCCTTACTATTTATTCAGAACTGGTGGAGAACCTGTTTATGCCATTCCAAAGAGCATTTGCGCGCGTAAAACAGACTAGTCCAAAATTTTAACTAGGATAACCGATTTTATTTTCTTCGACGATAACCGTTTGGATTAGCGGTCATCCATTTATCAGTGTTTCTGCACGAATAATTTTGTATAAAGCTTGTGTATATACATAAGGGCATGAATTATTGAGCTTCTGAATCTAGGTGAAAAGCTTTGTATAAGTGGGCGTGTGGTTTTGTATTTGGATACACGCAGGTGTCATTGTTTATAGCAGAAGGCGACCGTTTTAATACGTGGATAAGCACCATATTGAATTTTGAGAAAGTTTACAACACCAAGTGTGTCTGATAAAAACCTGCAGGGTGCTGTCTCTGCCACCGCTGTTACACCATCTGACATTTAGCTGTCGCAAGAAAAGAGAAGAAAAATGAACAAAAGAGATCATCAAGTTCTAATATTTTAAGTATGTCCAGATATATATTAGTGAATGGCTCAGACTTTGAACCTTCATATCTCCGCAAAAGAATGAAGTTCTATTCAATGCCAAACGAATTGCTTTTTGACACGGCTAGGAGAAATAGGCAGCAGGGAAAAACAATTTAAGGTAGGTTGAAAAAGACGAATTATGAGTAAAGATAAGAGGAGATGATAGAGAAAAGAAAATATGAAGGAAAAAAACGTTAAATATGATACGTATTGAAAAGAATCAGTTGGTAGAACAAGTGTCAATACTTGTAACTGCCTAGGAGAGAGATAGAATGACAGATGGCGAGGAGGAAAATAAAATAGTAATAATTTTTGTCGAAATGAATATATATATATATATATATATATATATATATATATATATATATATATATATATATATAAAATTAACCTAAATCGCGAGTCGAAAATCTTCTACTAAAGTTTCACCTTAACGGATCATCAGGAAGCCTAAATTCGAATTTAGGCTTCCGGATGATCCGTTAAGGTGAAACTTTAGTAGAAGATTTTCGACTCGCGATTTAAGTTAATTCTATAATTGGCTCAATTGTCTGGTGTTGAGCACTTTAGTAATTGTAGCATTGCAGAATTCACGGAGGGTTTTTTGGTTTTCTTTTGACCACTGACTGCATATCCCTTGATTTTTTTCAAGGGGGCGGACGAGGTTGGCCTCTTCTTTCTTTTTGACCCAATTTTTTTTTCTTTTTCCCCTGGGCGATGATTCGAGATACTTTTTTCTCTTGTTCCTGGCCAGGGTTGTTTTTTCTGTACCGTGAATACTGGTTGATATTAGATTAGTAAATATATATATATATATATATATATATATATATATATATATATATATATATATATATATATATATATATATATTTATATATATATATATAATCTCCTTATATTATCCCACGCCGAATCATCCGATGGTGGGAACGATTCTATTTTCGGATTCTCTATCGACAATATTCATGTATTTAAAAATTCAAAAGAGACCTCCATATAAAATAATAAAAGAATAATTTACACAGCAAAGAATTACATATAAAAGAAAGACCTTTAAACATTTTTCACATTTTTTGTAATAATATTTATTTTAGCAGACCCTATATTTTAAAAAGAAATGTTAGATCTGCATCTTCAGACACAGAAATAATGACCAAATTCTTATGAAGATTTAGAAAAACCTACAAATTGATTTGATTTTATATTTTAAATTTTTATAAAGTAAAGAGCAGACAATTTGTTTTTCCTGTCTAGTTGACAAATGATATTCAATTCCTGTATCAAAATGCATCAGTTTTTGACTTCTCTTTCCTTTTCACTTATTTTTTCATGGAATGGCAAACAAACTTTTACACCCAAATAAAGTAGTTAAGCAAATATATAGAACAAAGGAAAAAAGTGTCTTACGGAGAGAAAAGTATCTACTATATACAACTTACATGGGAATTAATAACCTCTTAACAAAAATAGAATTATATTATAAATATTATATTGTATATGAAAAAAACTTAGAAAATTGTCATTTTAATACTATTCAATATAACTGATCACATTAAAAGTAAAAAAAAAAAATTGTAGCAGTTACTGTTAAGATATTATCTAAAATTATAAACGAATAAACATAATATTATATATCCTCAAGATCACAATTATATCATGCACGTCATCATAATATTCATATCATTACTAAACCTCAAATCCTTAAATTTGTAAATAACATCATTCCAAGTATTATAGATAATATCATATTAAGACTTATCATAACAATTAATCGTAATATTAAAAAAATAACTACGAATCACCAAGCCTAATAAACTACTCATCAATTCATTGTTATTATAAATAAAAATAACATCAATGCCAAATACAAAAAAAAACAACGTATACCAACAACTACCACTATATAAATAAACATTTGATAATTAATACCAATAACAATTCATTCTAATTGATATTAAAAATCATTACTATGGTCAACAAACATATCATTCATGATATACACTCTAAAATCAAAAGAAATTAACACCTTATATCACTTATTATATGATTTGAATGAAAAAAAAAGCAGTTAAGATATAAGTATTAATTTAGATCCAATTTCAAAGCATATATACTAAAATCCAATTTACATTTATTTCAGTTAAACCTAAACACTTATACGTACGTACATGCACACACACACACACACACACACACACACACACACACACACACACACACACACACACACACACACACACACATGTATATATATATATATATATATATATATATATATATATATATATATATATACAAATTTCATTTGAGATTTCTCTTCATTTCTTTGTTTGAAGATGTAGATCTAACATTTTTTTTTAAATATAGGGTCTGCTGTTATAAATATTATTACGAAAATATGAGTAATTTTTAAAGGTTTTTTAATGGTATATATATATATATATATATATATATATATATATATATATATATATATATATATATATATATCTTGAAGGCAATTTTACAAATTAATATGGTTATCCTTTGTCGTTTTGATGAAATTAAAGACTATGTTCCGTCGGTCCGAAAAGAATGTAAAAAATTATATTGTCGTTCCGGAAATGCAAAAATCTCACATGATCAAGACAGAGAGACAGACAGACAGAGAAAAAGAGAGGGGATAGAGAGGAGAGAAAGAAAAAGAGAGGGAATGGGGAGAAAGTAAGAAGGAATCAGAAAAAATATGAGATCAGAAGGCACTTTATATTAAGTAAGGCATAAGACGGAAGCTAATAAAGAGAAAGAGATATAAAGAAAGCGAGAATTAAATTTTATTTGTAAAACATGGTGAATTGAAATAGAAAAAAAGTGCATTGAACAGGGATGAAGACATAGGAAAATAGAGAAAGAGAGTGAGAGAGTAAGAATTTTTATTTGTACCTTGTGAGACATTAGTTGCGTAGAGAGAGAGAGAGAGAGAGAGAGAGAGAGAGAGAGAGAGAGAGAGAGAGAGAGAGAGAGAGAGAGAGACTACTTTAATAAGATAGAATAAATATCAAATCCTAGGATTGGTTGATTGGTTGGTGTTTTTTGTCATAACAACTTTTATGGTTTATTCAATGCCAAATCCTGTTTATTGGTTTGACATTTATGTGTATAGTTTGTTGATGACTATTTTTAAATGAGTTGTCAGAGTTGATTGATTTCAGACAGTTAAATGATTTCAAGTATTCCTATTTAACATCAATAATTCTATTTGGTATTAATCATTTTCCGTACACTGATAAATATTTTCAAGACTTGCAATTTAACATGAGTAATTCTATTTATCAAATATGTCTACGTAAATTAAATAATTTGCACCTAGCTGTATTGTTTCAAAAAACTACTTCAAATAATAATCCTTAAAAAAGGATTACACTCTTCTAATTTACCTATAGATCAGACCCTAACAAGTATTACTGTAGTGAATATTGGAAAAATGACTATGAAGGAATATTCACCATTAGCCAAACCTTGAGGACTAGAATCTCACCATCAGTATCTTATCCAGGACGCTTCTTGGGAATCTCTGACACATCTGTAGATATTCTACAGCTCTAGACAACATGATGATGATAAATAGAGAAGACGAAAATAAAATTGCAATCTGTTCCGTTGTTATTTATGCAACGACTCCGCCACGAGCAGGATTTGTAAAAAGGTCAACTGAACGCACGGTTGGTGGCAGTGATATAAATTGCTTGGCTCCGTCGGCATTCCTCGAGCAAGAAGGCACCTCCGGCATCAGCAATAAACCTCACCCTTATCTTTGTAAGGTGCTACAATGCATAGCCCGACCAGTTGAGCAATATGTTATGTGTAAAAGATAAGAAGAAAATAGAATAATCTATGTCGACCTGTAATTAAACAGTATATGGAAAAAAAAGGGTCATAGACAAATACCTGTCTCTACCAAGTAGCTACCTTCCAGTTATTTAGTCAAAGTTAGTGATAAGCTAAGCTGTGGAAAGGTGCAGGAGATAAAAGAGACTGATATAAAGAGAGCGTGTAAAAAAAAAAAAAAATTAATACAACTGAAAAGAAAGAAGAAGCTTGAGAAACTACGTTAAGGGCCGGAAAAAAAACATGAATGAGAAATGGTTCTGATAGATTTAGGATTATAGGAAAGTGAGAAAGAATTATAAAATAAAGACAACAGAGCGTGTAAAAATTGGGATGAGAGAGGGAAATCGAAAAAATAGAGAGAGAGATACAGACAGACAGAGAGGGAGCATAACGTAACAGTGAGAAAGGACTAAACTATAATATTCCTATCCTCAATACATTATTATGAGTAGAAAATTAATTCGTATTTTAGTGATAAAAATAAACAGATTACTCTTCTTAATTTTATTTGTATAGTAAATGCTGGTTGTTTGAAATAGACCAAACTTTTAGATGTAATGTAAATGTGCTGTGACCCAAATAAATAATTGAAAACATCCACCAAGATAAGAAAAATCATTTATATACTAAATTACAATAGTATTATTATTATTATTAGTTACTTGTCGTAAGAAATTGAATCCGTGACCCTCTTTCTAATTCAGGACGAGACTTTGCGTTTCAGTTCATGTTAATGCCTGGTAAAGTTAGAATAAAACTCTTCTCCTCTAGCAATGAGTAAATAGTTGAGCAGACTGGTTTATTTAGACTTGATTAGGCAACCAATCTAAAGGAAGGAAAAATCTGTATTCAAAGCAACTTTAATCCGTCTTACTGCGCAGAAAAATTGACCTTTCATGTTGTCTTATGTTCGTGGTGGAGAAGTTGGAAAAATGCATACGCTAAAATTACAGTCTGAACAAATAAACACTATCTACAAAGGGAGATAACAATGAGCATTACCGAGATGTTTATTTTGCTTTCGAATCTTAATGCATAAATCGATGCAATGCGTGGTTTAGGCAAGGTTAGAAAACGAGTTCGAGTCTCACTGGAATCTTCATATTGTCTAATTGGCTCCACAATTAAGTCAAAGCTTAGTTAATAACTTTTCATAATGTGCACATGCATCATCATCTCCTTCATCACCATCATCATCAAGGCATACAAATAGCATGAAGACCCCCCCTCTATTTTTTCTCTCTCTCTCTCTCTCTCTCTCTCTCTTTCTCAACCCCCACACACAACCTCCGTCCATCCCTATCGTGCATTGTGCTTGGTTAGTCTTCTAGACGGTACCCACAAAACCAAGTTATTAAGATTTAATTCATATCTTAACTCAGTTTAATATTTTTACCGCGAATCATATTATGAAGGCATAAATTATATGACAGGATAAAGGAAAATTTAATTAAAATTTCAGGATGAAAGTCTGCCTATCTTATTTCAATATTATTAACACTTGCCTGCAAAAATAATTCAAGCAAAATTGTATGTAAAACTACACTGTTTCTAAAACTATATTCTTGTATGGAAAGGGGGAAAAGAAATAAATTGTTTAGTATGTATTCCTGCCAGTCAGCCCTTGGTGTGTAAGTTGAAGCTGAAATCAGCTTTTTTCCTGGAATTTTAGGGTTTCAATTAAATTAATACAATAATCCACGGTTATATATTTTTTTTCAATTTCATTTTTTGTAACTATTCTTAATAGAAATAATTTATACACAATAGCATGGTTTTAAGTAATTATTCCTACTTAACAATAATTGCATCTTCGCTGAGAATATGGTTTCAAGTATTTCAAGCACTTATGTAGTTTCACATAGTTACTTCACATGGTGTAATACTTAGTAAAGTATATCAGAAGACTACTGAGAGAGATTTATGTTCACTTCATATTTCTGAACTTGTGGTACAACAAACGATATACAATAAATACATCGTTAAAAATAACTAATAATATCCAATGGTAAAAAAAGTATAGCTTCAAACAACTATGTAAATAATTCTTACACAGTTGTATAGTTTCAAGTATTACAATCTACTACAAGTACTTCGGGATGTCCTGGTGGCGTAATGGTTAAAGCGCTGGACTGCGGAATCGTTGTAAACGAGTTCGTACTCCAATCGCGCTTTTACGTGCACTTTCGGACAAATACCCTTGGAAAAGGTATGAACCCCCTTATCCTCCCTGCTATCGGTTAAATAGAACAGCTATTATTCCTCAAGGATAATGGCTTAAGCATTAAATAACGTAAAAAGGTTGATATGCCATTAATCAAAGAAACCAAATACAACTAATTTTATGAGTGTATCTGGGAATAATAGCATGGAAAAGTGGAGCTACATCATCGGATAAATTCATTCCTCGGACATTCAATTTCTTTGGTTTGTTTAATGCCATATCAACATTTGCGGGTTATTTAATGCCAAAGCTGTTCTTGTAGGAGTGCAGTAGTGGTATTAATTAACCTATAGCCTGGGGTAAACCGGACCATATCATTCCCAAAGATATTAGTTAAAAAATGAAAGCAACAGTTTGAATGTAATTTAAACTCATTGACTACGCTATCACAGTCCAGAGCGTTACCTATTACGCCAAGGGACTCTTCTCTCATACCCAACGCATTCATTTCAGGTGTGATATTAACTCTTCTTCTAGGGATTCAATCAACATATTCTTATTGTGGATACATTGCTATTCACGCGTTGCCTAAAAATGGGATTTAAAAAACGAAATTATTTTTAACGTGTGAATACTTTAAGATTAAAAAGTTTGATGAATTGAAAATCATAAATAACCATATGAAAATATAAGTATATCAAAGTTTTTTTATGCTTTTTTATGGATTTTTATTCCAAAATATCTATCATGTACAATGGACAAATTTTTTAGGCATAATGGCTGACTTGATGTTCTGTAACATCGTTGTTAGTGAGTTCGAACTCTAATCCCTCTGCTCTTTCACTTTAACAAACATACTTTTTGGAAAGCCTAATCCTCCTTAACCCCGCCCATTTATGGGTTAATTAGTATAAATTTGGCATTAAGTACCCTGTGAAATCTGAAATGTCATTGAAACAAAGAAAACAAACCAAACTAAACATGTATTCACTATGTTATTATTATCATTATTATTATTATTATTAATATAATATTATCAACAGAGTAATTTTTATTTAAGCATCATAGGGTATTTTTGAAAAATTATTTAAAACTGGGTCCTAAAACTATGATCACACTTTCCGATATCCCAAACTGTTGTGAATGATTTCATGGACCACCGACTTCAGATCAATTTGTGCAGCCACTTCACAAAATTCGCATCATAATCCGGACACCATCTCGATGGCAGCTTTTGAATGGAGTTGTTTTAATTAATTCTTTCTATTATTAATAACTAACATAATAATATGGTTTAAAGAAACTATATCTATCTAATTATAACCATTTGTTTGCACAAAGTTATATGGTTTCAAGTAACTAATGATAATAATTATTTTGTTATACATAATCATCGCTTCAAGTAACTATTCTGAAAAAATTAATTTACACACAGTTAAATGGAATCACTATTCATTTCTAACACAAATGATATGCATCCAATTTTATGGTTTCGGGTCTTCATTTATGGTTCTAATTATTTTCAAACATATATATTTGACTAGTAGACGGGACACTAACAGCTACTACCAATTTGGTTCAGAGTGAGCTTTGGAGTAATGGTAATAAAAGGGTACTAAATATTTCGCAAAGTTCTAAAGTAGAGCCTCACCATGGGAAGCAGTTTTGTGTTGTTCCTAGGTTTCCAAAATAAGAATAGGATTTGAGGATATATATTAAATTAATAATACAGCTCTTCTCTTCTGAAATAAATTAGCGTTTTATTAATTGTTTCTCTCTGGGTAAATATAGATCCACACTCGATGCTTTGCAAACTCATATATTTTTCTTAATAAAAGTTTTACCACAGTCATTTTTAATAAAGTGCTTTTTTTGGAAAAGAAATATTCTATTTGCAAGAACTCAATGATGGGTGAACTGGCGCGATGTCAAGTTTTATGCAAGGTCTCTCCCTCATATGGGAGGAAAGAGACAAACATTGTGCTGCCTCGTTTACATTCTTCTATATAGGACCCATCGGGCATCTGCGTCTGACCCTGACGCTGACTGTTAAAGTGCAGTGGGGTTGGTACAAGTTGTGAAGAAGACCCCTCCCGGGAGATGGACTTGGGGTAAATCTGCACTTCCCGGGTAACATTTTTGAGAAGCAGAAATATAGTAGAGAATGAAAGGTCTTTTAGACATAAAAAAAACACCTAGGAAGAAAAGAATAGAGTCAGTTAAGTGAAAGAGAAGGATGGAAATAAAAAAGATAAAGTCGAAATATGTGAAGGAAAGTGGGAGGGGAAAGGTTTCAAATATAGCCGCTTGGTGTCTGCTGCTTCATATGGCATTGCAGAGGAATTGAAACGACTCAATGTCAAATCCTGGAATTAGAAACTAAAAAAGAAAAGGATATGAAGCCAGAATATGCCAGAGAGACATTTAATAATACACTAACGTCCCGGGGGGACAAAGTTGTACATCAGTTGTCAAAATCTGACGTTTAATATTTCCGTTAAGAATATGGAATTTTGTGCAGGTGAATGGAACTCTCTGTACGTCACTGTGGGAATATAAACGTTTCACACCTTTTGCTCTTTCCAGACCATCGATATTTGATGCTAGCTATCTTTAGCTTTCATCTTTTTCTATGTCTATTCTTTTTCTTCGAGATACTTGTTAGTGGCTTTCATATAAATATTGACTAATTATTTATCAACACAATTCCAAACTTAGAAAATCTTTAAGCAAACATAAAATTTCAATAATCCTGTAAGAAAAATAAAAAAAGTAAATGTATTAGTAAATAATCAATTAATGTATAATTATATAGAAGGGGTATACAGATTTTTTGACTCTCATGTATTTACACTTTTATTTTTAGGCTTTCAGTAATATGATGTTTCATAATAAATCATAATATTTAGTTTTTTTTTGTATGTATGTCTAAATATACTAATACGCAATTATCTTTAGTTTTGAAGAAAATTATATTCTTTATGTAAATTGTCTTGTGTGTACTTATTTATTACCGATTCTGTATTGCTTTTTCAATGTACTATATTAGGTTATGTTGTGAGAATGACGTAGAGGTGAAATTCCTTTATCATTGACCATAATACCAAGCTGTGTGTCCGGCAACAAAAAGGTCAATTGCAAGAACTCTCACTGAAGGTTCGAGCGACAGTCTAAAAAAAAGACTGTTTTCGTTTTTTAAATGGTAAATCATTGTTTTTTTTTTTTGTTACCCAGAGAACTGCAAAAAACTATGTACATTAAGCGACTAAGCAAAGTCGTCTTCCTTTGAGGAGGATTATGATTTGCTAAAGAATACTTTTTTCCTTGAATGATTTGAAAATAGCTCTTCATATTTTCCTGTTTTAAGTGCAGTCAAGAGGGACATGGTACCCTCAGCAATAAAACGAGGAGGATTTTCCTGTTAACATGGTTTTTCCTGTTCTAATTTGAAACGCCTTGTCTTGTAGTCATCTGTTCAACTTTGTCACTTCCCTTCCGATAACTCCCTTCGAGACGATTGCAACACTAAAAGAGACAGAAATATTACAGGTCGACGATAAATTAAGTAAAGATAAAGAGTGGCCTATTAGTAGGAAGAATCAGATCAACAGCGACTGTTCCTTACGTAGAACCTTGGATGCTTATTTACGCGAAAGCTTGAAAAATGTCACACAAGCTTAAAAATTGTGATTATTTTGCGTGTGTTTCTTTGTCAAATCTGGACTCTCTGATTCACCGCTTTTCATTCCGAATGATCTCCGACAACTTTACTAAAACACAAACTTTTCACGGCGATAGAGTTGTGCATCAATTGTCAAATTCTGACATTTAATATTGCCGTGAAGAATAAAGATATCAGTGAAGGTAAATGGGATTCTATGTTCTTCAATGTGGAAAGTTAAACGCTTCACGCTTTCTGGTTGAGGCGTGCTGTATGTCATCTCTCTCTCTCTCTCTCTCTCTCTCTGTGATTTTTTCAGTGTGTTGGCTTTCTCAGTTAAAAACAAGATAGTCGCTGTTCATGACTGTACTGACTAATATCTAATTAGAGAAGAAAATAGAATAAAATACGATAAGTTTACTTTACCATATTGGAAGATCGTTCGCTGGAATGGTTCCAGTGCTTTTGATCTCGGACCGTTTTCAGTCATTAACGGAAGTCCATTTGATTCTTGTATCCCACAATACACGTTTTTTCCTTAATTAAACATGTTTCAATTAGAATAAAACTTGTTTTGGTTGTTTGTGTAATGGCATATCAACCTTCATGGGTTATTCACTCTTTATAAAATAACAATAGTGGTTCTATTTACCCCATAGTTGTGGGGAAGAAAGAATGTTAGTCCGAAAATGAATTCATTGATGGTGTTCGAACTCTCTAACTACCATATCGCATTGCAGCACGTTAGCCACTACACTTCAGAGACTTTCCGCAATAAAACGTGGAACGTTGAGGAATATAATTCCTATATCTGTCAGACGAATTTTTACATTATTTCTTTGTAGAGAGGCACAATGGAGTTAGAAATTTTCGTCAGCGAACCAAATATGAATTCCAAACCAGGCTGTTATCATTTTATTTCGCAGTGATGCCATCATAAAAGACATGAATCCGTATATTCTCCCCTTCGCTATGGGTGAATAGAATTTATCCAACACCACCGCCACGAGCAGGATGCAACAGAAGGTCATTTTTAAATAGTGTACCCATTGGTTTTGAATTCTGTAATTTTCTTCTTCAAGACTGGTTAATTAACCAAGAAGAAAAACGCAGTAATAGAAGGAGGGTGTGGACAAATGAATTAATGTATTTTCGTATGGCATGAAACTAAAGTAAGGCGCAAAAATATTGTCCTGTATTTGAACAGGGGTCAATTTTCCATTTCCTATTACGCTAAAATTGACTTATATATATATATATATATGGGGAGGAGAGAGAGAGAGAGAGGGAGAGAGAGAGAGAGAGAGAGAACATGAGAGAGGAAGAGAAAGAAAGCAAGAGAGTGATTTGGTATGCGTGATGCGTTTATATTTCGATAGTGACATAAGCGTTAATTTAACCTCATTGGTATCCGTACTGTTATCTGTAATAGTAAATGTCGGATTTACACAAGTGATACATAATTCCACTAGCGTTTGAAATTAGTGTATTATTGGAAATTCTATCTTTCAAACAATTGGTCTAGGAGAATGAAAACTCTTAATTAAAAACCACTACTTGCGTGGTAGGCTAACTTGCCACATAATGACGGGTTCAGATGCCCTAATGAATGTTGCCAGCAATATTGTTCTTGCTACGAAATCAGTGGCAATTAATAGCAATTTGTCATTCTTTTGAACAATATTGAAAAGAGTTGAGTTCTGGTGGTCTTCCTCACAACTTAAATCTGGTCATACCGAGATCCATAGTCTCGTGGGGCTGATGAATTATACCAATTTATCAATACTTCTTCAAATGTATTTTACTTGCTTTTCGCTAAATAGTATTTGGATAATTATACTCAATTTTATTAGATGGCTATTGATATCAATCTAAAATTTTCTTGTGACAATAAGAACTAAGAGAGATTGACATATTTTTATATTGTCTTCAAAAGATAACAGACTGACTGTGTCACCTGGATTATTATTCAGAAACAGTAACAACTAATTCTAATATAGGAACCTTGATGCCTTTTGTCTTAGAGAGTGTTGGAAAGATAACATATAAAAGTTACAATCTATACTTCTTTTAAGTTGGATCCTTTTTCTCTACTCTTAAACTCTCAAACTTCCACTATTTTTGGAAGTTGACCAATTTCTCCACGTGATCAAACCATATACGCATGTTATTCAATGGTTTCTTCAGCAACCTACAGAGTGAGGTGAAAATTCGCGTAGCAGTGATCAACGAATGGCTTGTAAAAATTTAGATCCCCAGCCATGAGAAAATATAAGTCCACATGGTCCATTGTTAACTTTGACATGTGAATTGAAAAAAAATGTTACCCAGTTTAAAAAAAGTCAAAAGTTGTCTTTTTTAGCCAATTTGAAATAGGCACAGATTAGGGATCTTGAATTTCGCCCCTCATTAGGATGGATTACCGATTATAAAATAACGAATTTTTCTACCATCGACCAAAGAAAACCATTTGACATCTTTGTAAGAACGGTAATTAACGTCGATGTAAACGTTTCAAAAATGTCAATGGTTGTGCAAGTTTTTTTCAGATGTTGTGATTCAATTACACAGCTTTTACGTCAAATGCCATTGTGCTAGAATACTACTCAGCTGTTATATTTATGAAAGCAAAAGAATTAGAACATTTACTTCAATACCATCACCATCTGCTCTAACAATGTTAAATAGCGTATATTAATTTCGAACTGACCCTTCTGTTTTTCCTTTTGTCCTGCATAAAAGCATTTGTTTATCTTTCGCACAAATTTTTAGTCATAGATGATGATCAAGAGGAAAAAATGGTGTTTTAGAGCGGAAAATTTGCTCTATCCAATGATGTTACTCTTCTATCTATATCTGTTGTCGTTTGGCGGTTTTATTTTCAGAGCAGCATATACTATATAGAGAAGACTACAAGGTACAATTAAAGGAAAAAACTTTTTAAAAACAGAAATTAATTCAGTAGATACATTTCTATGACAAGAAGTTGTCACATATTCCGAGGAAAATAATATTAGATGATAGAGGGAGTATTATCTTTTATAACTTAATGTCGTTGGTCAGCCAACATCATATCAAACTGATAAAAGTATGCTTATCTCTGATAGATGAAATTAAAATAATATGGAGTCTTTTAGTTATATTGCACTCGAGAACATATGTAAAAGCGAGAAAGAAATGTAAATAAGGTTTGACGCACTTTTCAGAATCAGCCATATACCGTTATCAGATTAGCAAACCAAGAAAGCTGCTACTCTCTCGAGAAAACAAAAAAATCAAATGCCATGCGAATTTAGAACATTTTTATCCATTTGTCTTATTATTTTTCAGTTACTGATTTTATGTTTTTAAGTTTTTCCATTTTTTTCTATCATAAGAACCGTTGCATTTCTGTTGAAATAGTGACCATTTAATCGTATGTATTTTTTGTAAATATTAATTTCCTGTCGTCCTTCAAATTGATTCTGAGATTAATGTTATTTAGTAGAAACTAAAATATTCGTTTTTGACTTTAAAATATTTGTTTTTGGCATCGTGTGTGGTTCTGTAAATGAGTTACATTAATGATTCTACAAATAGATTCTTTGTAAATGTTTAAGGATCTTTTTTAGTTGCGAAGCAAGTAAACAAATTGTTTTTTTTTTTTTGCAGCCTTGGTTGTTCTTAATATTATATACTTGGTAAAATCTAGTGGATATGATCGTGGGCTTCTAATGGGTTATTTCATTATTTAATATGTAGTTACTTTCTATTATTTCTCTTAGGTTGTTTGGTTGACGATAGGTATGTACGCCTGTTTATTGAAAAATATCATTTAAGGTGAGATTTACTTTAAAAATGTCCCAGTGATTCTTAATTATTTGATCTAATGGTGAGAGTGTGTTGTTAAATGTAGTTACAGTGGGGTGCAATTAAGCTTTTCTTTTGGTTTTAGTTTCTGTATATTTTGCCAAGGAATGGAAATAGATTTTCAATTAACGTATGGGAATATATCGTGCTCAAAACTGCTGATTTAGGTTATCGCCTTGTCTTTTCACTTAGTTATTATTTGAGCAGATGATTCCGAGTTTAATTACTTGTCAACAGGAAAGACAATTTTTTTAAACTAGTCCACGTCGCACATGAAAGATCTGTTATATATATATATATATATATATATATATATATATATATATATATATATATATATATATATATATATATATATATATATAACAGATCTTTCATTATATATATACATATATATATATATATATATATATATATATATATAAGTCAAAAATACTTTTAAGGTGTCCATTATTTATGATATATAACTGTTATTTTATGGCATAATATGGCACACAATACATTGTTAGACAGAATGATTTTCCGTATTTAAAGTTGCCTCCTGGTAACGACTATCAAGTGGGATGTATGTTTTTGAGAAACAGCAAAAATGCTATTTTCTTTATCACGCCACAGAATGGTAAGTATCGTGCCTTCTATGCTGTGCGCCTTATCTCGTATTCTGTAGACATCCGACGAAATAAAAAAGAATATTTGAAATAAAATAGCTGGGTTACCAGAGACAATGACAGAGAAACTTCACCCAAACTTCATTGCGAGACTTCAAGAATGTTTGTCTCATGAGAGCTATCATTTAGACGATATATACTGAAAAACAAAGGCATGACAATAACAAAATAAAATGCCAAATATTATCTTGCTTACATTAAAAGAACATTTTGAATAAGAGCTATGTTTTCTTATATAGATTTATGCTCCAAACAGGAGGGTTATATATATATATATATATATATATATATATATATTGGTCTACTTTATAAAAATCTATTTACATTAAAAAGTAAGCCAGTAATAGTCTAGTCTTGTTCTGAATAAATATTTGAATTTTTCCTTTACGTAACGTGTTTTTTTAACGGTCTCGGTTTATTTTCTTGTTGTGTTTTTTTTTTGTGTTTTTAAGTTCTTAGTTTCCCGTGTGTCAGAACATTGAAGTGTTCTTTTCATTTCTGCTGTCATCCGTTTTTGTTTTTTGCATTCAATTATGGAGCCTTTCTCTCTTTGATACACGTTGCACTTTTTTTTATTCGCCGTTTTTTTTTGTTATACTCCATTATACAATCGGGTTTTCTTTTTCTTCTTTCTGTCTTTCTTTCTTTCTTTCTTTCTCTCTCTCTCTCTCTCTCTCTCTCTCTCTCTCTATATATATATATATATATATATATATATATATATATATATACATACTATGAAAAAATAGATCGAAAACCCTATTATAGAATATATATAGATAGAGCGAAATAAAGAGAGTGAGAGGGATTGATTACTTCAATTCGTTCCCGTGGAAATAACGATATTGTCCATACTTCTGCTTACGAATGAGTTTAGGATTCTAATTACCATTCCGCGGTTATCTTAATCATGTTCCATATATAGATTATGAAAAAATTATGTTCAGCGTTTACGCCGAAATCACAAAATTATCATTGAGTGGCAAATTGAATTTCAATTGTGTTTTTCTTTGAAAGAATTTTAGTTTATCAAGTAAAACCCTTTGTACGATTTTCTGTTATACTAGGGTTACTGTTAAAACACACTCTCTCTTTTTCTCAATTTTGGAAGCAAACACACGCACACACACACACACACACACACACACACACACACACACACACACACATATATATATATATATATATATATATATATATATATATATATATATATCAAGAGAAATATAAAAAGAGGGAAAGAGAAAAAGAGAGATAAAAATTGAGAGATTTCCTATCAACGCTTCGTTGAGAATGGAATCATCCTTTACATAAACATTACCTACAAAATTCTATTAACAAAAGAATTGGCATATAAGAGACAGAGACCATAGAGAGACACTCAGATTCTTGATTGATAACATCAGATTTTTTTTTCTATCTATTTCCAAGTATTTAAATCCGACAGTACCCTACTATTTACCCATAACTGGCGAGAGAAATTGCAACAACTCACGAAGGGTTTTAATGCTATATGAAACTCAAACAAATTTTTCTAGGATTTGAACTTGGATCATCGTATCCATTTTCTACGACGAAAACAATTACAGCACGAGGGCCTTATATATATATATATATATATATATATATATATATGTGTGTGTGTGTGTGTATATATATATATATATATATATATATATATATATATGATTACTTGATTATATATACATACACGCAGATAGATAGATATATCGATAGATGGTTACATTGTTTAATGACTTATAAAACGTTGGTGGCCTTTTATACAAAATCTTGTTTCCTTTGTTGTAGTTTCTTTTGTATGTATAATTTTAAGTGTATAAGACATTGGTAGAAATAATTTCATATGTTGAAATGAACTGGTAAAATTATTTTCATGAACAAATTTACTGTTTTTGTCGATCTCATTAACCCTCAGTCACCATTTTCTTGCAACTATTAGACGTAAAAGGTTACTTGTTTTTTTACTATGGGTGTAATTTCAAGAATATGGTCCGGACTATTGTATCGATGCTAGGGCTTGATTTGATTGAGCATCCCTGACCTCCCATCTAGTCCAAGTAAGGGCTGAATTCGAGTGCAGGTAATGCGACCATTTAGTATACGGATTACGGACCGCTCAATCACCAGAATCTTGTACTCAGGCATGCATGGTCACCATACATAGCAAAAGCGTAGCCCAATTGTAAGGGAGCCCCCCTTTTTGGGGTTTCAGACGATGTCTTCCAATGCCCAGCCAACAAGATAGATAGATAAGCAAGTTGGGTATCCATGTGGAGGCATATGTGATACAAATTTATTACTACGTACCTAGCTACAGATTGTCATCGGGGAATTTTGTAAAATTATTGCCGATTTTATCACACATTTAAATAGGAAATGTGCTGTTACTTTTCAAAAAGAGGTAGATAGATAAAAAAAAAAACAGACTTTTAAAAATAGTTTGATGAATAGATAAATCGATCGTTATCGGCTGGAGAGAAAAAAATATTTGAATCAAGTTTAAAGTCGAAAAAAATATAAAAAAGACCTTTTGAATTATGAACCATATACTGATGAAAAATGAATGATAATTACATTGATATATTGAGACTCGAAAAATGATTAATTTTTAATTGTTAATTTAGATAAAGAATAAAATAAAAACAAGGTGAAAGAAAACTAAGACCAACTAAAAAATAACGAGTAAGAAATAAACAAATGAAAGCAAAAACCCAATAAGAAAATAAAATTATTAAAAACATTCTATGATGCAGAGAATTCTGACGGGAAGACATTGCAGAGAATTTGAAGTAATTTGCTTGTAAAGTGTTAGGTGCGTCATTAGATTTGAACCATCTTCTTTAAGCGAGGAGTTTCCTTGAAGTAGTCTAATGACTACTTCAAGGAAAGTCACGTTGTGGACTGTGAGATTGTAGTAAATGAGTTCGAACTCCAGTCTTGCAACGTCCACTTTCAAACTAATATGTTAAACTAACATGGGAAATGTATAAACCTGCAAAACATTTCACTTATTGGTTAAATAATATCACTACTGTTTTTCTGCAAGTATTGCTTCGCTATTAAATAAACTAAGAAGGTTGATAAGCAATTAAACAAATAGTGCAAACCATATTCGAAAAGTGAAACAGATAAAATCACTATGTTGGATTTCAGACTGAAAAGTTAATGTGAAATACAGAGAAACCAATTGCTTGCATCTAAGTGTTGCACACTTCTGCTCGTATAAGACTAGAGAGGTTTATATAAGCGAAGAAAGTCAGGTGGCGCCATAATTTCCAAGAAGCCCACGCCAGCTTGCTTTTAAAGAGGCGTTCAATTTCGTGGCTTATTAAGTAGGCGCGAACTCTTATCCGAACTGCCGGAGGCATAGTTGTAGAGATCTAAACCACTAAATATGACATTATAACTCTTCCTTTCTTCTTACACCGACTGATGATGAGTTATTCTCCATGTTCTAAATTCCATGGATAGAGTAGGGTATATATATATATATATATATATATATATATATATATATAGGTAGATAGAGAGAGAGACTGACAGAAAGACAGGCAGACAGAGAGGAAAGTGATTGATATATGAATAGATTTAAATATATGAACTGTCTGCAATATATATATATATATATATATATATATAGCTCTATGTGTGTGTGTGTGTGTGTGTGTGTGTGTAAAGATATGTATATGTATATGTTTGTTTGTGTGTTTGTTTGTGTGTTTGTGTGCGCCTGCGCATGTGTGTGTAACGTGATGAAGTAAGTACCAGATATAAAGAGAAAGAGAGACTAATTTCTGGGGAAGAAGAGAGAGAAGAAATACAGAAGATAAAAAAGCAGACATAATGTCTGCGGGAAAGGCCAGCTGACCTCTGAGAGACCAGCATAAAACACTGATTTTAGGTCAGCCAATTACGAGTGAGCAACTACAGTAATTAAAAATGAGGAGAAAAAAAATGGTAGTCCCAAATCTTCTGTGCAGGTGTTGAACCACTGGAAACGTATATGATCCTCCCTCCGACACCAAACGACTTTCGTTTGAAAGTTTGTTTGCAACCAGACTCGAAGAGGTAAAAACGCGAGTGAAAACTATCCAGGGCAATGTGAAGATAGTCAAAAAGTTGGATCCCCGATGATCAGCGATGAGGACAAACCATGCGAAGAAGCATGTGTGGAAATATGAAAGGCGGGGGAAAATTGAAAGTTTGTGTCTGTTGTCTTCCCCTCCTCATAATATGTTGTTCCTCGTTTTCCAGCTAAAGCGATCGACACAGCTTTCATACTCTATTTCTTTCTTCCAGCGGATACTTAAAATGTGTAGGAGTGAATGAATATTATGCTAGTGCAGTAAGACAGCGTTTCGTGTATTCGTCAACTTTTCACACGGTGAGGTTGCAACAGTGTCTGATTACTACTTAAGACGCCGCGATACACACATTAACACGTTCGAGAATGTGGTGATACATCAGTATATTGAGTATATTGCGGTGCTACGTCTTATTTGGTACCTTATGCTATATATATATATATATATATATATAGGTTGGTCGATAGAGAGATTGGTATGAAGTTGCTGCATTCGAAATATATATATATATATATATATATATATATATGTGTGTGTGCGTGTGTGTGTGTGTGTGTGTGTTGGTGTATAAGGATACATATCGATAGATAGATTGATAGATATGAATAGACTTTCTTCGATTGATATGAACATACTGCATTCAATAGATTGATAATTATAACTGAATAGACTATTCAGAAAGACAGATGAAAAGATAGATTCATTGATAGATATGGAGCCACGGTGTCACTGAAATTTTACAAAGAAATAAAAGGCTGGTAGAATTTGGAACGATTATCCATGCGCTATTGCCAAAATGTGACTTGGGGACAATATATGATTTATTTGCGCACAACGACTGTTTTCTGAATTTAAAAATAGCTAAATCTTAAGCCGGTCATCTAGGACAACAAGAGATTGCCGTCTCCAAAAACATTTTAATTACAGTTGCTGAAGAGACGAATTTACGTTTTTATTATCGCGAATTTAACGCAAAAATGAATTGTATAATGATTGAATTTGATCAATACTTTCTTCATGTAACGGTTATTGTTGCTGAAAATGGATACACTGACTCGGGTTCAAATCCTAACCAAGGTCATGTTTTATTTCTTGCTAATGCCCTTTAAAAAATTATGTGTCACTCTGTTTTACCTCTAGCTGTAGGTAAATTGCCTGATATAGTTTTGGAAAACACTACGGGATAAGGAAAAACTGAATTCAAATGAGCGTTAATCTGACCGTGTTGGAAGAGTCAGGTAAAAACTTAACTGAACAATTTGGCACCTATACCATCCACAAATGCGCACGTAATTTTCGCTCTCTCTCTCTCTCTCTCTCTCTCTCTCTCTCTCTCAAACACACACGCACTCACTCATACATGTAAACACGCACACACACATATATATGGTAAAAATACATAATCATTGTTTTGTTCATATAAAATATTTGTAATAGATAGTTAAATAATTTTATTTTTCGTAACTTTTAGAGGTTTAGTTGAGCAGTGTTTGGTAGCCACGAATATATAATCCCTTATGTTTTAATAATGTAATGTCCCATAAGAAATAATAAACCCTGCTATCTTTGATTCAAAACAAATTGCTCTTTTACAAAGAATTTAGTGTTGACATTTATTTTTAAGCAATACTGTGTATTAGCAAAGCAAATATATATCTATTAGCAAAATTAACATACAGTCGTAGTGGCAAATGAAAAGTGTGTAGTAGCGAATTAAAAGGGAACCTTCGGGTCACTTGAGACTACGGTCACCAACTTTACTAATATATATATATATATATATATATATCAGTTTCATCATCAGTGTTGGCAATAGTGTTAAAGACAGATGGAAAGTCTAAGTTAGCCTGCCATATTTGTTGATATTGGTGTATCGAATATATAATTTTATTTTTAGCATCTTTGAGAAATTTCGAGAACGTTTTTTCCACTTCTTATTTTTTCCCTTTGTCAACTACCTTTATTTATTTATTCGATTTTATTACTTGATTGCCATGGTGTTTCTCTGACGAGAACATGACATTGTCGTTAATTAGAATCATTTTGAGATGAGGCTTCTTAATCTGAGAATTAATTTTTTTATTTATTGCGGACTTTTTGTCCTCATCTTGGTAGTTTTTGTGTTGTTTCTTCTTTCACTACGTTTCGGCCAAATTTCACCTCTGGCCTTCTTCAGGTGTGATAGACAACAACTATGGCAGTTATTACTGGGGATACGGTTACAAGACTCAGCATTTCTATCCGAAGTCGCGGTAAATCCCCTGAAGAAGGCCAGAAGTAAAATTTGGCCGAAACCTTGTGAAAGAAGAAACAACACAAAAACTACCAAGATGAGGACAAAAAGTCTGCAATAAATAAAAAATTAATTCTCATGACAAAGGTGACTTTCTTAGAACTAACAATGTATACTCTACTTAAAGCTATTCTAAAATTTGCACCTACCGTATGATTTTTATATATTAAAGCGCCTGTATAATGAGAACAATGTACGTGCCCTGAAAAATGTCATCAATTTTTGGGTTAAATTCGTACATAAGTGCTGTAAACTTTATGAATGCGTCTTACAACGGTTCGTTCGGCAATCAATCATTTATCGTATAGCAAGATCACTAGTTAAACCTAGTTTTCACATTGAAAAATCGTTCTTATTGAGAGACGCACACAACTTTATAATGGAAAGACTAAAACAACAATATTAACAGGTATGGTGGGCTAACTTGAACATTTTTTATCTTTCTTTGACACTATCTGCTTTTGTCAATGCGTTGCCAACCTGGTGATAAAACTGTGTACATGATACGATCCAAACATCTTAATCTATCTGTACGTCACACTAATAAAGCTTTTGGATCTAAATTCAATATCCTTGACCTAAATATATATGTACATATATATATATATATATATATATAATTTTATTTCAAGAAAAAAAAATTATTCGGTCATATTATGATAATAGATGTATTTCTATCCCGTTAAGTACATTGACACGAATCAAAAACTCCAAAAGAAATTTTAACAAGACTTCTTCAAATCCAACATGAAAAAAAAATGGTTATATATATATATATATATATATATATATATATATATATATATATATATATATATATATATATATAACAATTTTTTTAAAAATATGCCAACTCAAATCATTAGTCCTCAGCAAATAGGATTGTATCATATGATGGTTTATTATATATACCAAATAGTAATGGCCCTCTTTGCTCTAGCATAAAAAAGAGGATCATAAGGGCCTTAAAGTTTTTGGGATTTAAGATAGAAATCTCATCAAATATTAAAATAGTCTATTTCTTGGATGTGACTTTAGAACAATCAAATAATTCTTATAAACCTTTCATAAAGACTAATCTGAACTCATTGTATATCAATATTAATTCCAATCACCCTAAAAACATAATTAAACAAGTCCCAAAAGCAGTAAATTTAAGAATATATAAGCTATCTGCAAATGAAAAAAATTTCAAAGAGAGTAGTAAGAGGTATATAGATGCCCTTAAAAATAATGGTTTTAAGGAGGATTTTAGGTATTTAAAAGAAGATATAACAAATGAGATTACTAAAGAAAATAATAATTACGATCAAAAGAATAAAAATAGAAAAAGGAAAATTATATGGTTTAACCCCACTTTTTGTAAATTAGCTAATATAGATGTAGGTAAATATTTTTTGAGACTGATAGATAAGCATTTTAAACAAGATAATATATTACATAAAATATTTGATAGGAAAACCTTGCAAATAAGTTATTCTTGTACTAAAAATATTTCTCAAATAATAAATAGTCATAATAAGGAATTAATTCATAAATTTCATAACCGAGTAAATAATAATAATATTAATAGTAAAAAAATAGAATGTAATTGTAAATCTCGAAGTGATTGTCCTATGAATGGTTTGTGTAACACTGCTGGAGAAGCAGAGATGAACTCATAAGAGATGTACTCTTATGGATCCCCACACATGGCCGCGCAAAAGCAGGACGACCAGCTCGAACGTACATTCAGCAGCTATGTGAGGATACAGGCTGTTGTCCTGAAGACCTACCTAGGGCGATGAACGATAGGGAGGAGTGGCGAGAGAGGGTCAGGGATATCCGTGCTACCAGCGCGATATGATGATGATGATTTATCCAAAAGAGGACATAAATGATAAGAAATATTATTTTGGCGTTTCGTCTACTAGTTGGAAAATTAGGTATGGAAATCATAAATATTCCTTCTCCCATGAGCATCAAAAAAATTAAATTGATCTATCTAAACATTATTGGGGATTAAAAAATAAAGGGTTAACCCCTAACATTCAATGGTCCATATTGAAAAAATCTAATACCCGAAAGTCTTTCGATAATAGGTGCAATCTGTATCTTGAAGAAAAAATCCACATTTTGCTTTTTCCAGAGCCAAAAAAGTTATTAAATAAAAGAAATGAATTAATAGCTAGGTGTAGACATAGGGCTAAATTTAAACTATAAATAATTTTAAAAAAAGCATAGTTGATTTTGAGAATTAATGTAAATGAATAAATAAAATAAATTGTTAGATAGAAAATTGTGAAAAAACATATAATACATACGTTCTACTCATAAAGAGTGTTACTGATTACTGCTTTCTAAATAGTTTTGAAATTTTAAAATATTTTAAATAAATTAGATATTTGTTTTAGTTTGATATATCTATTAATGTATCATTAAGTGAGTTTATTAATGAAAGTTTAAATCTAATTCAATATAAAATCTGTGATTTAGGTTAAAATGTAATTAAAAAATTAAAAATTAAAAATAAATTGAATAAATTTACTACAATTCTAAGCGAAATAAGAATTTAAAACGGAAGTGGTTTTAATGAGGAGATAACTCTTCACCCCTCTTCTATCCCCTCCCACTCTTCTGTGTCTATTCTAGTATCTTTATCAAAAAGATCTGAAGAAGTCCAGTTAATTTTTTTTCGTGCTTTTGGAAATTTCAAAAATGCGTAACAGGATGGAAATAAATTTATAATCCTATGTGACCGGTTTCGTTGTTTTTCTTAAAGTATATAAATATATATATATATACATATATCCGTAACAACAAGAAGGTTAATAGATATATTCCATTATAAGTTCATTTAACCTGCTCATTAACTGGTTCTTTAGGTGGGACTTGAAAAGAAATATCTTTCTTTTTAACCATTAACATCAGGGAATACATTTCACTTTAAATAAGGTATTTCTCCAAAGAATTAGAATTCATAAACAGAGGAAAAATGAACAAAATACTATCAGTATATATTTTTCCCAAAGAAACAGTCTCTGCTAAAATGACACTTTTCAAAAACACGAAGGTAATTTATCGCTTACTTGATGATGACAAACATTTCTTTAACATTTTTGCGGTTGTCTTGCAAGGAAAAACATAAACATAAT
Organism: Sepioteuthis lessoniana; assembly: GCA_963585895.1. Lineage (NCBI taxonomy): Eukaryota > Metazoa > Mollusca > Cephalopoda > Myopsida > Loliginidae > Sepioteuthis > Sepioteuthis lessoniana. The sequence continues at coordinate 57,139 of CAUZXS010006630.1, forward strand.
CATTATCCGCTGTCCGTCCGCATTACGAACTACAAAGGTCAACATGCCAAAAAAAAAAAAAATTCACGTAAGAAAACACTAGTAAGGGACGATATACCTGTGAAATTGTGAAAGGTTCAGACTACGATAACGTTCTAGTGCTTCTCAAAAATACACCTGCCCATGACGAATCCCGGCGGCACATCCAAGGGCAAGCCGTAAAAAAACGTTGACATCTTTCTGAATGCAAGTAAAACAGAATGTACGTGAATTAAAAAACATGGAGCGATCTTCACTTTAAGCGGCAAGCCTCTGAAAAATTATGCTTTTGCAAGAATAATTCATCGAATTGTCAATATAAGCTTAACAAAGGCATGAGTTGCTATTTGGGAGCTACACAAGAATGTCATGTGTGGTTTTAAAAAAATCCTGAAAGTAGCACCACGAACACAAAAAATAGTGTTTTACGGCCAAAATCTAAGCATCTCAGAAATCATCCTATTTAGACGAAAAAGATATGCTGGGCAATGCTTACGAAGAAAGGGTGAACTCATAAACAACGTTTCTTTATGGTTCCCTACATATAGACACTCTCGCATCCCTGATTACTAAAGACTTACAAATAACAGTTATGTGCTGACACTGGATCCTTTCTAGAGGACCTTTCTGGAAAGATAGATTATCGGAGGTGAGAGAAAGTCAATGGACTCCGAGCTATCATTATGACTTAATGGTGATGATGATATATACAGAGAGAGACACACACACACATATATATATATATATATATATATATATATATATATATATATATATTTGTAGTTACCGTTGCTAATCGTTATCCCAGTCTTTTATCCAAGCTGATCCGTTTTAGTTTAAGCTTTGAACAGATTGTCTCTTTATCTTTTCAATCCCTTTGATATTGTTTCAGCTCAGCTCTATCGAAAAACTTGTAAAGATTTTACTCTACTATCGATCTTCCGAACAACATTTTCATTTTCTATTCAATCTAGTTTAATCTAACTATTGATCTGTCTGATTATATCTCCGTCAATCCAACCATCTATCTTTACCACTATCTTCTCGGTCTACCATCAACCCAATATATATATATATATATATATATATAAACCAACGGAAATATTTCATATGTATATAAATTAGCCTTTATAGAACGAACCCTTTCTCAGTTTTGTCATTTTATTGACTAGCGGCTGGTTATCATACATTGTTTTATTTGCCGGTATATTATTCTCTCCAATTAATCAATCTTCAGCCACATTTAATTTTCCATTTTTAACTTCCTGTGATTATGTCTGAATTCATTGAACCTCTCTGTTACATCCTGGGTAGGACGGAAGGTAAATTGTTTAGTGGAATCAAGTTCATTCAGAATTCAGATTTTCCCTTCTTGAGTGTCGTACAAAAGCAGAGGGACCTAGGGAGCCCAACAATTTATCCATAGATGAGAGTGATGATAAAAAGAGATGTATCCATGCCTTTCTCAGGAGGATGAGAACGAAGTGAAATACAGTCCCGTACAGCATTGAGTTTTGCTCACCAAGCCCATTCTATATATATATATATATATATATATAGTGTGTGTGTGTGTGTGTGTGTTTCAGAGAGCCATACCAAGCAACTCCCAGTCTTTCAGGGTAATGAAGTATTGATAACTTGGCAGAGCTAATATCCTCTGAGATTAGACTGGGTTACGTCTTACCCATAGCAGTGACTGAACCTGTACCTGAATCAATACATCAACTTTACCCTCACACATTGTTAGGAGATTTCAATAGAGCGTTTGCATACTTAACTTGTTTTCCTACCATCAGAGTTAGAAATCCTAGTCTCCTCAACTACTTACCCTTAGCTGAAGGGAAAATAGCTTTCCCAAGTTTACTAGCTTATACACACACACATACACACACACACACACACACAATATATATATAATATATAATCAAAATTTAATTTAAAAGTCAAGAGTTCATCTCATGAGTTTCAGGTGATATTGAATGTGTAACTTTCTATGTTTGATGCTCTTACAAATCACTCAAAGCTGAATTTTTACAACATGGAAGACCAAAAGAAATATGTCGAAGAAGCTGGTCATTATATGAAAAACGGGATAACAGAGTTGCTATCTTTTCAATATGTACTACACTAAGGTGTAGGGATGGCGCTATAACTTTCTCTGCATTGCTCCACCGAACCTTAAAAATAGTAAGCGTTAAGGAGGCATCAAGTACTGTTTTTGAGTCTTTGTTATGCTTCATATATTAAATTGTTTTATGAAATAATGAACACATTCTCATGACACTTTTCCTATTGTGAAACATGACAATATAATTTACCATACTCTTTTTCTTTTTCTCTTATCTTTGGATTTCCTACAAAACCATTTCCATATATACATATATATATATATGTATGTGTGTGTGTGTGTGTGTTATACAAAAACAGATTTGAGGCCCAGCTTTCCAGATGTTTGTCCGATTCATGAGAACTGACCATATGGGAAACTAAAACAATATTATTTGAATAAACGCAATGAAATAGTTCTGTGTTTTCAATGTGGTCTGTTTAGTTACACTTTAGAATATTTGGTTACATGATATGAAAGATGGAAAACAATCTTGAAAGCAAACGATAGAATGGATCATAAGGGATATTTATACAAGTCAGCTTAAAACTTTATCTACTTGAGACAATATATTCAGCAACACCAGTTCGACAATCGACAAGATAAATATTTTTCATTAAAGAGATAACAGAAATATAGAAACGAAAAGAGTTATAACGGCCAAAAAACTGAAGCAACAATAATAATACAAACAGGAAAACAGAAAGTATAAAATAAAATTTTAGAAAATATACTAATTGGAAGAAAAACAACTAGCTGGACACTTCAGAAGACAAACTAAAAAAAAAATGCACTTTAGCAGACCATAACATCGCTACGTAGAGGAACCAGAGTGGCTATTAAAAGCTACCCAGAATTAAAAAGGAGTGTCCCAGTGGTGTAGTGGTTAATGTACGTCATTTTGACATCGTAGTAAGTATGTTCAAACTCAAGTCGCACAATTATGCTCACTTTGAACCAATACCTTCGGAAATGGGTTGAACCCCTTTATCCCCCTATCTATGGTTTATATAGTACTACTACACTTCTTTTACGAGGAATGCTCTGGCATTAAATAAATAATGAAGGTTGATATGCTATAAAAATTTAAAAATCCTGAATCCAGATTAACGCTATGAGAACCAGTTACCTACAACTTAGTAAAGATACTTAAGCGCAACATGTTTTAACTGTGAAGAGAGAGAGAGAGAGAGAGAGAGAGAGAGAGAGAGAGAGAGAGAGAGAGAGAGAAAACATTATGAAATATGATAAATAAAAGTTGTCAAGTTGAAATTCATAAAGTAATTCACTTCTTACACGAAAATCAGATTAGAACGTGTATATTGTTCAAGTTTTAACTGCGAAGATAGATGGATATATATATATATAGAGAGAGAGAGACAGACAGACAGAGAGAGAGACAGAGAGAGAAGTGGGGGATAAAGTGCGCAGAAGAAATTGTCAACCATGATATAATCAAAGAAATAGAAATCCTTTAAGGGCAGGTACGGCTGTATAGTGAAGATGATCGTCTGAGAATAGTGCAAGCAAATAAACACTGACCATATCTACAAATTGCATATACACAGAAGATAATTTGACAAGTAAAATATGTTTCAAAATTCTATGAAATTTTGAGATACAAACAGATCACCCAATCCCATCTTGAAGTCCAATATTAATAAGCAAAAGAAAGGAATTTGACAGTTAGTTGACTTCGCAATTCCAAGATATTACTGAGTAACATAAGCAGGAAAGTGAAAAACCCTAATAATACGTGGACCTTGTCATGGACCTGCAAAAGAAAAAATGTAATATGAAGGTTACAAGGATGCTTGTTATAGATGGAGCAATCCTGAAGAATTTGGTAAAAAGACTCGATTAGGAGAAAATCTGTAAAAGACTTGAGACCCTCCAGACCATAAAATCACTGAAATATCTCTATTATTGGAACTCATGCTGTCATTCAGACTCTAGTGAAGGCTAATAATTAATACACGAAATTCTCCGAAGCTTTGTATTCAAACTGATCATTTGTTTGAAGCCAGAAGTAAATATTTTGTAACGAAAACAATCAAAGGAAGATTGACCAGAGAGTAAACACTGATGTTCTCTCCGTCAAAACGATAAAAAAAGAAAGTAAAAAAAAGTATTTATATTTTAAAAGCAGATAAAAACAAAACATGTAGAACATAAATGTGTTAATAGTGGCCATCATTTATTGGATTCTTTGATCTGCCACTATGATTGTACAAAGAGAAGCAAGATCCGAGGGAAACTAGAAATAATAGTTGGAATACTTTGGAGAGTGCAAATGTTTTAAAATTTGTCATCACTTACTATCCTGTAAAAGACCTGACTGCCATTCCGTAATTAAAATATGCCAAAGACTCTCTTAAAAGAGATTAGTTAATTATTTGTTAATGCATCATTGAAACATTATATTGAAGGAACTGGTCAATTTCATGTCATAATAAAACCTTTGTTTATAGCTTTCCTTTCATATCGACGACATCTTTTAAAGGAAATCTGTACTGATGAATAATCATCATTTGATAATTTTGCAATCTACTATTCCAAAAATATATTCTTACCTAAATCAGTGAAATAGAATATTCAATTTTCTTTTTCGGATAAATTTCCTATTTATCTTTAGTGTAACGTAATGGCCAAGGGATTTCGGTTCATGCCTTTGAGTTTAGTTAGGCTGAGAACCTTTCGGCTCAGCATATGGGTTAGTTAGGTGCAACATTGAGGCAGGTATTAATGCGGGCGCGAGCGGGCGGATGAAGGTGTCACTCAGATGTCACCATAGTTCGAGACGAAACGGGGTGACGGGGTGACGGGGTCTGAGTGACATCACACACCGGAAGCGCGCAGATGTTTGTGGAGATTTGAAAGAAAAGTTAGAGAGTTGAGTACTAGACGCCAAACAAAGAGGTTCGACTTTTGGAGCTCGCAGACGCGAGGCGAACCTGCACCCTATGGGGGCCGCTCGAGATGGGGGCCAAATTAATAAGACTGCATAGAATATTGTGTCTCTCCTCCTTATGTCGAAACCTTTAACTCAAAGTTAATAAAAAAGGTTTCGTACCTGAACAAGAAGTCTTTACATGTTTTCGAATTTCGAGATTCTTATGTTCTTTATATATTCTATCGTTATCAACATTCGATGTCCATTTAACCCACTTCGCACATGGCCATATTCGTGTATATGGCTATGTAACATTAGAATAAGTTTGAATTTTGACAGTTTACTCTTAATATGGTATATTCTATATATGAACTTAATCTAGTAGTAATTCTCCGACGAACCATTTTTTTCAATGGAATTTATTTCAATTTGAATTATGAGAATATTTGATACTTTGTTGTGGCACCTTTTTGCAATTATTGTTTCTTTCATTCGTTCGGATAACGAAACGATTAAATCACGATAAGTCTCCAGTGACATCAATGCCAACACTTCAGTAATGACTCGCTTCAATTCTTCTAGGTTTGATGGATAGTATTTTCTTAATCTCCTCTTAAGGGATCCCTAAGGATTTTCTATTAGATTTGAATCTAGACTAATTACAGATCAATCAAGAATAGATATCCTCAACCATTCCTTTGCAGATTTAGCTATGTCCGGTGAAGCAAGTTCCTCCCGAAAAATGAATTCATTGTTACCAAACTTGTCCTTACTGTGTGGGGTTAGGAAATGATCTAGAACATACTGATTGCAGTATAAATCGATCTTTTCAAGAAGCAGATCATTCTTACACTAGTGGCAGACAGGAAATTGTACGCTTTTTATCTCTCATTTGGCATCATGTATTTCGTATGACCTTCTCCAGACCCGGAGGCCACAATCACTGAAAGCAATACAGAATCAAATTTCTTAACTGGTTCCATTGATCAACAGACCACCTTAGACGATCTCTTGTCCATATTTAATGCTTTCTTTTCTGCTTAAATTATAGTAGTGGTTTCAATGTTGGTATATTACTATCATATTCGAAATGATGAAGGCTACAAAGTTTGTGGACCGAGAAACAGAAATATCAGTAACAATATAGGCTTTGGAAATTTCTCCACAATTGACATATTTATTGGAAATAAGGATTCTATTTAGTTGGCGTTTATCTCTGTCTGTTGACTTGAATTTGTAAACTTAGTTTGACCATTTGTAACAAATTAGTCTAGATATCCTTGTGTTGCAGGCTGAGAACATGCAGCCCCGACAGCAATCTTGCTTTGAGTTTGACTGCTTCCGAGAACGTGTCTCCGATGTATCATTAACTCTTGTTATGTATGATACTGGACGACAAATAATTATCGCAAATTGTCGCAACAAATGTATCCATGGCTGTTGATAGTATTTTATTCGTCACAAATGAGTATTTTTGTTTAAAAATGAGCAAAAGTATCTCATGTTTTATGAGAAATTGGTAAAGACAATGGTTTTCTATGTTGTTTTTTTATGCTTATCTGTGCTTATTTTAGCTTATTACACTCACTGACCCATTAACTAGGAAAATATTGATAATCATCAGTCCCATTCAAACCACAACTACAAAAAGACGAAATCGTATAGATGATGAAGAAAAAAGAGAATGTTCAAAAATTAGTGATCAATATTTTGATACATTAAAGTGCACATACTATAATTAAGTTTTAAAATTATGTTTACAACACAATCGGGTTGGGAGATCTAAACACCCACAAAGAATATCAAGTTGTGACAAAACTAAATGTAAAGGGGATTTAGTTGATACAAGCTCAAGGATGTTTATCTGTACCACCGAATGTTTTCTAAATCGGGCGATCCAAACACAAGGGTGGAGCTAATCTTAGAAAAAAATAGTAAAATAAAGGAATTGGTATGTGAAAATAGCAGAGAATTTTAATCCAGGAGAAAAACAGGAAAAATATGTTTAAGGGTTAAAGAAAGAGAGATTAGACGAAAAAAACTGTAAACGAAGTGATCCTGGACAGCTACAGCTATATGACATGACCATGACTCGAGCATATTGTTAACTAATAATAAGGGAAAGATACCAAATTTGTCAGGGTAGGGAACCGATGAGGAACCAGTAATGCGGTGGCCATGATAAGATAGAGGGAAAGCAAACTCCAACTAAGCCCCCTTTCATATAACCAGGCTTGCTGCTCTCACCCTCAATGTTATGCGATCCAAACATTTTATTTATAATTCAAGATGATAAAAAAATAAATATTTAGACAATCATACAATACCTTCAGCATCATCGTCCAGCTTAAGATTTGAGCGACGGTTTGGATCACCAGAAACATCCATAGTTTCACACTGACTCACGAAGGATCAAATTTGTCGACGACGTATGCTACGTCAAGCTACATGAATTACTTAGGACTGATGGAATCCGTCACCTCCCCCTACGTAGTCCAAAATCACGCGGAAATGTTTGCAGTGGAATAAGGTATGCTCTGATATTTCCTCTAAACCACTGTCATAACGTGCGCAATCTGGTATATTTCCAACGCCAGCTTTGAAGGTCACACGCATTCCTGGCAATGCACCACAAGTGAAAACTACAAATTAATAATATAGCTCTATACTGGCGCCCAACTCCACCCGGAGTGAAACTCCTCAAACGACAAGCCACATCACTACTCAAGCAGATCCAGGGCGATTCCCGCTAGAAGTACCCGATATAGCACGTTTCACGGCCGTAAAAGATCACTGGACTAAAGAAGAAACAGCGATTCAGTCATCGATTTTTGAAAACCCTCAGCCTGAGGCTGGGAATTCGGTTTAAAAAAGCATCCCTAATTTTCCTTCTCCCTGCTGAATCTCTTATCAATCATTGCCTCAGGATATACCAGCCTCTTGGCAAGCCAATGATTCGTCTAGTCCGACATTGTAAAGACCCCATTACAAGACAGTTGGAAACAGACCTGCAAGCGAACCGTTGCCTTGCTCCCATTCCAAATAAGTGAGAACAGGAGTCGTTCCAAAGACAAAGCCGAGCGACAGGCGAAGGAAGTTCAGTTGCCGGATAAAAGGATCGATGGAAACGTTCATGGTGCTCCCCTACGTCCTGCTCTTTTGGGACAACCCGCTTATGCTCAATACCGAAGATTTCCCTCTTTTTATACAAATACATTGACACTTAGAATATTCACGAAATAAGCTGATATGTAAATATGAAAATAAATTTTAATTATCTCTGAGAAAATGCCAAATTATTTTCATTTATCGAATTGATATTTAAACATATTCGAGCAAGAAATATAAAAGATAGTGGAAAACATCTATTTCAATGAATTCAAAAAGTAATTTTTTAAATGACTTTTGGGATGCAGATAATATTAATTTTCACAAATTAATGCAGACAATAATCCGTATTACATTTTTTTGATTTGGAATGTTGCTTTGATATTTTTTAACCATTGACCCCATCACAGAATCTAGCTATTAAGGTATCACTATTTTGCAGGTAGTCTAAAGCGCTGCTATGAGGATGTTATCAACCAACGATTTTTTTTTTCTGAATCTTTTATATGTAAATCAAGAATTTTGGCTTGGGGAATCTAGGATGCCGATTTGCTTCGCGGAAAAACTATTTGAAATAGTTCGTACGCTTATCATTATACGAGAAGAGGCGATTTCTTGAGTTCGTTAGCGAGCGTTTAAACATCAACATTTTACCCTGAAGAACGCTTAAGTACATCGATGCATTTAAGAACAGGTTTGTTACTTTTGCTTTTTGCCGATATTCATAAGAAGGTATTGATTTTTATAGCAAACTTTGCAATGTGTTCGGGCATTTATCCACTAGATATTTCTGCTTTCATTACTAGAAGCATAGTCGATGTTGCACTTATAATGAAAAGTTAACCTTTCTCTAATCGTTTACAGTCCACATTTTTTATTTATTACAAAGGTATAACATAGCTTTTATATGTCTATTTAATAAGGATAGGTATCGGACTGTTACAAACATTTTACCATGCAGATTAGACTTAACTTAAAAGACAGACGACTGCTGCAGTTTATACTCTACAACCGTTTCAAACCCGAAGTATCTAGATGACCTGTCAATAGAGCTTTGAATATGGTGATACTATTCCCTTAAGAGAGATATGATCATCACCCCAGGAAAAGGGTTTCCTGGGCGTGGTACTGAAATACATCTTTCGGTGAGGTTCAATTTCTGAAGATCTGCAGGCTTAAGAGTACCCTTCATCGGTATCACTTCCAGGTCTGCTCTGGCCTGGAGTTCTAGACCCTTTTGGCTTCCTTCTATGGGTCAAATAATTATGTTCTAAAATTATTCCTATTCTTTTGGAATATTTGGTGTCATTTAGCAGTAAATTATTTGTAATAAGAACAATTAAAAAATCTCTAATTACTTACTTAGGAATATAGTTATTTACTCTAAACCATATATCTGAATATCACTGAACAGAAATACTTACTTCAAAACCATATGATTATCTGTATTAGACATTAACACTTAAAACCATTCAACTGTGTGAAAATTATTTCTAATAGTTTGGAATTCGTGATATTATAGAACTTCTGGCCAAAAACAAAAAAACACACGAAAGTATATATATAAGCCTATGATAAAAACGAATCCCTAACATTTAGGCATAAAATCATCCAAACAGTGTGACATGCCATTAAAAATAATCAATAAATTATTGCAACTAGCTTCATCCTCTCTTGAAGTGTTTATCAAGCAACCTTTTGGTCGATCTGTGTCAATGAATCTTAGATTTAAATGTCATTCTATCCTTTAATCTTTTTAGGATTTTAAAACACATGAAAGACCAATTGAGTTGTTATATTGCACTGACTTGTACCTGAGGAAAAAGAAATAATCTACACCTGTTCCATGTGTCTACTGCTTAAAATCTTTGATCGAGAGTCTCGGTGCATTTGAACTAAGTTGTCTAGAAGAGCAATACTTACTTTATATTTTCTCATATTAAGCAGACAAATTAAGTCTTCTAAAGAAACTGATAATTTCTTATATAAAAAGAAAAAAGAAAAACTCCATGGAATTATTTTTTTAAAGATATCAAAATAGTTCCGTTTCATTAAATCAATTAAAAATGTATTATACGTGAAATTAGAAAATTTGGAAGAGTAATCTTAAAAATTATAATATAAAAAAAAAATTTAAAAATTAATTTATGGTTGAAATTTTTCAAAAACAGTTACAGTAGAAGAATCTTTTATTTAAAAAAATTAATTTAGAATAGAAACATTACAAAATACTATAAAATTTAATTTGGAGTAGAAACGTTTTTGTTTTAATTTTGAAAAATTTGTTTAGTAATGAAAAATAAAAGCTCACATTACAATTCAATTTAAAGCAAAAAATTTAAATACTAACCAAGACTAAGAACTTAAACAAAAAAGACTTAATGAAATATTACATAACACAGAAACTTTTATAAAACAATTAAAACCTGAGTGAAAACTTTAAGAAAAAAATAATCTAGAGCAGAAAAAAATTTAAAAATTCTAAATACATATTTTACAGTTGAAACTTAAGAATAAAAATAATTTAGAGCAGAGAATTTGTAAATGATTTTAGAAAAAATAATGTAAAATTGAAATAGTTTAGAAAACTCAATTTCTTAAAAATACTTTTTAGTGTCGATTTAAAAAAAAAAAGAAAGACGGCGTACTCCTCTTTTAACATACTGCGGCTTGATTTTCCACCAATAGAAAATAAATTATTTCAACTCTTAAAGTTAATTGTGCATTTTCTAAAAATATGATGAATATGATGATATTTTCTGTATATGTAATAATATTGCCTTGTCGACTGAGGCTGCACCTCAGGAGCGGGGTAAAATCCCTTCTGAAAGAGTGTCAGGGTCATTTACTCTTAACTGCATTTGGTGGTGAGGCGTTAGACCTGTAAATTTGAGCAATGTGAAATATCCCTTCATTGCCAATACTCTCGAGTCCACTTTAAACCGGATATAGGAGTACCAGTAAGGATTCAAACTATAAGTCCAAGTAAACAACGTGAAAACATTTACCGTGGGAAAACAAAGGAATAATGATAAATTGTTATATTAGTTATAGAGAGTAGTGTACCAACGAATAATTAATGTCGACTAGAAATATTAGTATTGGACAGCAATAATTGCAACACTTTAGTGTTCTGGGTGGGAATAATGGTGAGGAACCAGGTTCTGAGTCTGGAGAATGTAGAGTGCCTCTTCATTACTTTTAGTCTCAGGCCTATATGACTCGGTGTGGTGATACCAGTTGCCAGCCTCAGCCTTTCTCCGCAATATATATATATATATATATATATATATATATATATATATATATATATATATATATATATATATATATATATATATATATATGTTTATATATATATATATATATATATATATAGGTAATCCAAAGACAGATCTGCTTCGTTCTATCAGAACTCATCAGTGTGGGTAGACATATTAGCTTGGATCGAAACCCGGTTGACTCAAACGCCAATCCAATATATATACACACACATATATATATATATATATATATATATATATATATATATATGTATGTGTGTGTGTGTGTGTGTGTGTGTGTGTGTGTGTGTGTGTGTGTTGCATAAAATAGTTCATGTTCTGACAAAGCAATTCATTGAATTTATAAAATTATTTTTGATATATAGCGTTCGATACATGTGATCTAGGATGAAGATGCTATTTCGGTAAACTAATTAGAAAGAAAATTACCTTGAACAGAATAAATGTATCTTCTGCAAAATAAAAGCTTTCTTCATCATTAGGCCTGTGTATAAGTATAAATTAGAAAAAATGCACATATAATCATATAGGTATGTTTGAACACATGTACTTTACTTGATGCAACGACACACACACATACAAAACACACATGCACACACATACTCACACAGTCATAAATATACATATATATATATATATGTGTGTGTGTGTGTGTGTGTGTGTGTGTGTGTGTGTGTGTGTGTGTGTGTGTGTGTGTGTGTGTGTGCCATCAGTGACTAACAATGGATAGTATTTATGACATAGTCAATTGTCTGTGACAAGCATATGAGGTGGAAAGAGATTCGTGCTCTGTTCCGGGGTCCGGCACACAAGTTTCAACCAATCAGTTAAAATCTGTGTCATAAGGCTGGCACGTGTTTGCTGCTGGGTAATAATGGGAGGTGGTTATTCGTAACTTTCTCCCTGTCTATGCTAGTATTTGCTAGAACGAAGGAGTGAAGTGATAAAAAAAGAAAGCTAATATATATATATATATATATATATAGACAGATAGATGTGAATGATGATCAAAAGAAAGAAAGAAAGAAAAGAAAAAAAGATCAAAGTGAATGGTACGAAAAGAGATTGACATATAGATAGATTATGAAAAAAAGAAAAGAAAGAGAATGGAAAAAAGATAGCTGCATAGATGTCAATGCTATTGATAAATAGAGATACATATAGATAAGGAAGAAAGAAGGAAAGAAAGAATGAAAGAAGGAAAGAAAGATAGACAGAAACGATATATTGTGAGAAAAATCAAATTCATCAATCAAGAAGCAATTGTCAATATATATATATATATATATATATATATATATATATATATATATATTATTTTCCCTTTTATACATTTACATGGGAAAATATGGTTCCTTCCAGAAAGTAAAAGACTCGTAGGTAGACCTGAACAGATCAAAGTTGGCAAGAAGAAAAACTAAATTATATAAGGGGATATTCATATTCGTGTTGCTACTTATCTATCAATCTATATATATATATTCATAGACTCTCAGATTTCGAGCAAGACCAATTTCTGTGCTTTTTGTGTCAACAATCACCTATGAAACGTGTATCCTAAGCAGACTCATTAAACCAACGTGAAAACATCAGGCCATGCCACTGACCGGACTTTGCCGATCATTCTTCCTAATAACAATGACATATTAATTGCTAACTGCCTAAGCGATAATAATGTTGCTGGATCATACTACAGCCAGTTAATATATCCTGGATGCCAAAATATACTATTCGGCATGTTCGTTTTTTTTTTTTTTTTTTGTTAGTTTTTTTTTTGTTGACTATCTCTAAGGTCAAGTCGTCTGGCGAGTTTAGGCGTTCCGTAAGTATCTCATAACCCCTGAGATTTTTGTGTATCTCATTTTCCAGGATGGGTTCTGGATTGTGCATATACCACCTGTTTGAACTGTTAAATTTTAATTTCTTGCACAATTTCAAGTAGATCAGCTTGTCCACCCAGTCGTATCTACTGTTATACTCATTATGAGCAATTTTTTTACGTTCGCTTAATATGATTGATCGTTTCGTCTCTGTCATCCCATAACCTACCAATCAACGTTATCATTAATGCTTAAAATTCAGATATTTTCTTTGTCTTTTTTTATTTTTTAATTGTTATTTCTTTGAACTGGCCTATCAGTTACAGTGTTTGCCAAAGGCCTGACAGACTGAGGTTCAATCACAGGTCGAGTCATAACAAAGACTTTAAAATGGTCCTTAATGCATCCTTGCTTAACACTCAGCATTATAAGGTGAGAATTAAGGGTAGTGGAGCAATCCAGGGAAAGCAGTAGCACCCTTCCTTACACCTCATTGTAGCAGCTATTGATAAAGCGAGCCTTCGGGTCACCCTCGAATATAGTCATCGAATTACTTTTTTTAATTTTTTCTCTGTCTCTTTCTATTTTCTTTGCGTCAATATCCAGTTGATAGAGGAGGTCCACCAATTTCTTATCCTAACCTTTTTTGAATCATCGATTTCCTTTAAGGTTTTTCTTGTTTCTCAACTGTTTGTTTTTCTATGAGTGGGTGCTAAAATTATTGTTGAAAGGATTTATTATTGGTGGGGTTACTGTAGTTATATTGTCAGTCATTGAAGATATTTCTCATCTAAATGAGTGTGTTGAATTCTTTTTTTATCTATGTTAGATTCTTTATTTTTGGACATTTGTGCAATAATTTTTCTGAAAAAATTTCGTGTTATTAGAAAGGATTTGTTGTATTTAAGGGAATGTAAATCTCTCTCAGTTCTACTGCTATTTACTGAGGTTAATTGCTGATATATATATATATATATATATATGCGTGTGAGTGTGTGTGTGTTAGATTGAATAAGACAGGCAATTCGCCTTTGCCTATTCTATAGTTTATCCATTCAAGTGTTTGAATGAGTTGTCTGAAATCTGGATGGAATGAATTAGAGGCACCATATTTTTCCTATATACTTTTGGCCTCATCTTGAGCCATCTTCCGGAGTACGAACATTGAAATGACAAATTCAGAGACAAGTTTATGCATCTTTATAAAAAGTAGAAGGAAAAGCAAGTCGGTGGGGAATTTACAAAATAGATAAATCTTATGGGGCGTAAGAAGAAGACTTGACAGAAAAAAATTGAAAGTATTTCAACTTCGTTTACCCAAGGGCTGATAATACTTTAGAAAATGCTGTATATATACGTTCATATCTATCTATCTATCTTTCTATGTGATTTGGGGTGGATTTTATTATCTATCAATATATCTTATATATATATATATATATATATATATATATATATATATATATATATATATATATATACACGTGGTACATTCGATAAGTTTCCGGACTTTTTTGTGTAGGCATTTAGAATTGTCGTAGACTCTTGAAAATTCAGTATCTTATTGCTATACATACTATGAGATGACTGACTAATTTTTATGATCTCAGGTTCAAAGGAACAGCTACAGCAACAATTGGAATACGCCCTACTAAGGTCTGATTGTCATACCTGGTGAATTTCAAAAATGCAACCTGGACACTTTAGACGAATGATATGCAATAAAATTCTGTTTTAAACTTGAAAAAAATGGCACAGAAACGTATGGAATGATTCAGACTGCTTTTTGACCATCTTGCATGAATTGAGCATCAGTTTTTGAGTCATATAAGAGATTCAAGAAAGGTAAGTAGTCTGTGAGGGATGATGAGAGGTGTGGGAGGAGTAAGGAAGTTAATACATCAGAGTTGATTGGCCAAAGGGTTAGGGTTAATATGTTGAGGTTTTTAGATAGTTCAGGAAGAGATTCCATCGGAGGAGGCCAGCACTCTTCAAATTGGGTCAGTGGCATTACCACCAGGACAATGCACCAATCCACAACTACATCCTTGTCACAGACTATTTGACCAAGATGGGCGTAAAGACAGTTCCTCAGCCTCCCTATAGTCCAGGCCTTGCTCTCTGTGGCTTTTGGTTATTTCCTAAGCTCACAGGTTGACGTTATGAGATAACTGAGGAGATGAAAGTGGCTGTGACGAAGGTCATTGACAAGCTCACACAAGATAACGTCTATGGGGCCTCCCATAAGTTGTTGGAACGGTACAACAAGTGCATTGGAGCCAGAGGAGATTACTTTGAAAGAGACTAGAGTTTCATGAGTGTACTATCAATAAAAGTGCCCATACGAAAAAAGTCTGGAGATTTTTTTAATGATCTTCATATATATATATATATATATATATATATATATGGGATGGTTATTTCTTATTTATCCATTTATATATATATATATATATATATATATAAGTATGAGGGTGCATTTTTTAAAATCTAAGTATATTTATATGTGTGTATAGGGTGCGAATTTTCTTATCTATCTATCTCGTTAGCTAGCAAGCAACGTTTTCACTATCCCTAATTATCACTTTCTGACTGGTCTGCTTTAATTCACTCATAAGTCATTCACATCGCTAGAACTCCGTGATAAAATTTTAAAAAGGCAAAGGATGTAATCTTTTCTTTACAATATTAGACATGCGACTTCTATTCTTGTTTTTTCCTTTCATCTTTTTAAGCTTATGCGAGGGAGTGAGTATATGTAAATTGATGATGACAGATTTCAAAATGTCGTGTGGGTAGATATGAGACCACACAGGCGTATATTTCCCATATACTCTGTCGACTCATAGCAAACATGCCCAGACCAAACCAGAATAGTGGGAAATCTTTGTCCGTGGAACATAAAAAGGCCATTCACTCACTAAAGACTATACACTTATATTTTCAGAGACATTTACGGACACACGCACGTATATATATATATATATATATATATATATATATATATATATATATATATATATACCAGTTAGAACAGAGATATTTGCGCTTGGTGGCCCTTAGTTTCTACCCTATGTAATCATCAGACCGAGGACATTTGATCTGATGATCGCGCAGGAGACTACCAATCAACAGCGCCGTTAAGTCCGTGTCAACACTATAGAAAATTTAATCTAAATATGTTCTATATCCGATAGTGTGTGTGTGAGTGTATGTGTGTGTGTGTGTGCAAACGTATACAGAGATGAAGTCTATATATTCAGACAATCAAACACACTCACACACGCGCGTGCACCTGAGCGCGTATATATATATATATATATAGAGAGAGAGAGAGAGCGGGGGTATACTGCTGTTCTGTAGACTGGGGTTGTACAATACGCCGATTCCACAGCAGGAGAGGAACAGGACCCGCCCCAAATGAGTGTACTGGATATGTCACAAAACTGCTCCGGTTAAACCTGGCGTTGTGAGGTATGTATGTTCATTACCCCAGAACTACTCTGTCCTGGAGTTGTAGTTCTTACTAAGTTCCCATCTGTGGATCAAATATTATTATTCAATCATTTACCATATTTGAAATCTTTTGACACACACACACACACACACACACACACACACACACAAAATATATATATATATAGCATTGAATAATCCGAAAGGGTTGATATACCATAAAACAAAACCAAACAAAGCAAATCTAAAAGAGAGAGAGAGAGAGAGAGAGAGAGAGAGAGAGAGAGAGAGAGAGATGTGTGAATGTCTTTCCTGAATGTTACTTGATTGTTTGCTTTTTTATTTAACTGCATATCAACACCTTATGGGTTATATAATGCCAAAAGTTGATTTAATCTTAAAGTTTTACTCTAATCACAACTACTTATCTAATGCAAACAAACTTTACACTCAGTTCCCTGAATCTCAATGCTAGCAATTTATCCAAAGACAAAATGTATCAAGGACCTTTTGTTCGTACATATTACGTATTCCAATCCAATACACGTATTTTTCACGCATTTATATCATGTCGACGGCTCCGATTTATTGCAAAATATATTCAAACATATCTGTTTGGTTCAGGGCTGTTAGAGCGTTTGTAAATTTTTGATAGTTCAGCTTTTAAATTGATGCTTTACACTACAAAACCATTGCCCAGCTTGCTTTTTTTTTTGCGGTCGTCTTCCATGTTCTCTTACTCTGCGGCAAAATAAAATTAGCTACATAAATGGATTCAATGGAAACAACATTTCATCTGCGGAAAACACGATGCAAAACAACCCAATATAAACTTGCAATTCTCAGAAATGTATAATACTTTACCGAATATTTATTTATGGCAATATATATATATATATATATATATTGTGTGTGTGTGTGTGTGTGTGTGTGTGTGTATACACTTTTCTTTTTCATCTACCTATGTATCATAGTTCTTTCATATCTATCCATCTGGAATTAAGTTCCTTAAATCTACAGCTATATGTTAAATAGAATGTCATTGTTCTTATAAAAGATGGCTTTAAATAAACTACAAATGTCTATATTCCATCAAAATAAAGAAAGAAACACGAAATCTATCTATCTATCCATCTCACCCAAAACCTCTGGCACGGGCAAGAAGTGAAACATGGTCACTTTTCTGTTTTAATATATGTGGTTTTAAATCGGAATTATTCTTCTCCTAGAGTTGTTACCACGCCAAGGTTAAACAGCCCCGTGTATCCCGTTATATTCCATTAAAATAAAGAAAGAAACACGAAATCTATCTATCTATCTATCCATCTCACCAAAAACCTCTGGCACGGGCAAGAAGTGAAACATGGTCACTTTTCAGTTTTAATATATGTGGTTTTAAATCGGAATTATTCTTCTCCTAGAGTTGTTACCACGCCAAGGTTAAACAGCCTCGTGTATCCCGTTATTAGCTCTATGTGAAATGCAAGCAGTTTTGACCACACGCAAGCAAACACACACGCGCGCGCATATATATATATATATATATATATATATATATATATATATGCACTTTTATATGGGCATGATTACCATCATCATATAAATAAACATAGGAGAACCCGACCAATAAATATTGTCACCGGTTTGTATGACGTCATAAATCTTAAACTGATTGAAGGAATCCCGTATCAATACACAGAATTTTCATTTTGTCTGTTCGGCAGGGTAACCAGGTCACAAATTATAGTTTGAAATTAAGCTATATCGAACTCTGTTTAGATGTCCCATCAAACAGGATATTTCCATGAATAAAATTCAAATTTCAATCATATACTTTCAGTATTGACATTTTGTATAGTGACTTTTAACGTGTATTTAATAGAAATTTCATTTCTCATTTCACTTTATTGACGTGTCATCTACTCAGTTAATTCTCATCTTACCTCATTGAATTAACGTCTTATTACTGGAGTCACTAATATTAGCAGGAAAATTGTAAATACAAAAAAAATTATACGACATGATTGCATATACATCTGCTTTCCCACGATATGACAGAAATGCTATGAAGTCTGGTGGTATCGTTAAATAAGGCTAAGATTCTTTGGGTTACAACAACGCCTGGTCACATAGTCATCATCTGATGAAGACTTTCTTGGTTGCACAGCTGTTTTATTTCTTTTCCCAGAAGTAAGCAAACACACACACACACACACACACACACACACACACACACACACACACACACATATATATATATATATATATATATATATATATATATATATATGTAGAGACACCATTGGTGATTATAGTCGGGGAACTAAGTAAAACTGTAAAACAACGAAGGACCCTTTTCGTCCAGTACTTTTCAAGTTGAGGACACTGGAAACTTTAAATAAAAACGGGGTATATATCTATAATATATAAGTATAATGGCCAGATAAAGGGAAAAAATTAAGTAACCCCTGTATCCAGAAGTTCCCCAAATATATCAAGAGAGTGACTGCTTAACTGCCTGCACAGAGAGGGGCGATTCATAGAGATATAAATCACCTCTAGAAATTTGAGATGGATTTTATTTCTTGCTCTGTGCAGGTCAGAAAAACAATCATCTTCATAACGAGTTCTGCAGTTATCTATAATGAGCAGATGTTCACCAATTGTCGAATCCATTGCTTGGGAATACCCGATGTTAATCGGCCTGACAAAAGAGATTTGGATATATGCTGCCTAACAGTCACTTCGAGTCGTTGACAACTCATACCTATATATGTCGAATTGCATCGACAAGTAAATTTATAAATTAAATTACTTTGTTTAAAGATAGGTAGCTTGTCCTTGTTGGTAGAATTAAAGGCCGGTCTCGAAGTGAATATTGGTCTTAGGTTAACAGCATTATAGCAATGATACACAAATGAGGCAATCTTATTTGCAAAGGATTCGGTAGCAAAACCGACCCAAAGGAGCCTAAAAGATACGGGACACTTCAAAGGACCAAAAACTTTATTGGTGTCCCTGAACTTTGTCACCGTATACTTGATGTTACTGTCTATGACATACAGGGATTACTTAATATTTTCCCCTCTATCTGGCCATTCTACTTATATATTAAAGATATATACCCCGTTTTTATTTAAAGTTTCCGGTGTCCTCAACTTGAAAAGTACCGGACGAAAAGGGTCCTTCGTTGTTTCAAAGTTTTACTTAGTTTTTCGACTATAATCACCAATGGTGTCTCTACTTATTGTATTGTACAAATTTTGCTCTACTCATAAATTAATTATATATATATATATATAATTAAAAATATCAGTACTTGTATGTGGTGGTATTTTTATTGTATATGATTTTGAATATTCACGTACTGATCACTATTCTTGGGAGGAGTCCTCGTCGCGTAATGATTACCGAACTGGACTGCATCCTTATAATCAGCAGGTTTGATCAGCAGTCGCGTTACTGTTTTCACTTTTGTACTCATGGCATTGGAAAAAGTATGAATCTCCTTATTTCCGAGCTATGGGTTAAAAGGTAACTCTACTCTGGACAAGGATAGCTTTAGCATTAAATAACCTAGCAAGATGCCATTAGAATAAAGAAACCAAACCATCATTCTTGGAATTTCCACAAGAGTTTCAAACAATCTAACACTTTTATAGCAGTACATTTTATTGGAATGCATTTCATAGGAGTAAATCTTATAGGAGTACATTTTATAGGGATACATTTTATAAGAGTACATTTAAAAAAAAAAACATGACAAAAATAGGGAATCATCGCAACCAGTAGATATTCATTAATGCTTTTATTTCATTTTGCAGTAAATAAAGTAAAACAGATGAGACACAAAACATTTTTTTAACAAAGTAGATTAAATCATCTATTTTAATTGTTAAATATTTTCCCCGCCATGCATAGGAAAATATTATGGAATAACTAAATATTGAGGAAAAATTATTGAATGATTTGCATTCCTAAAACATAAAGTAGCGGAAGCCTTTATATAAAAATCGGCTTACTGTTAAAAGACGGGGTTGGACTTATATAATTAAAAGGAACCAGAGCTCCAACAAAAGAACTATTAATTGAAATATTGGAAAGGATCGTAAAACCCATTGAAAAAGGCAATCTACAGTCGAGTTACGATAAGGATTTTTTTTTTGTTTCTCTGTTTAATGGCATATCAACCCTTGAGGATTATTTGCAACCGAAGTCATATTTGTTAAAAATAAACAGTAGTGGAACTATTTATCCCATAGATAGGCGTATTAGGAGATTCATAACTTTTTGAGAAAGCGTGACTAGTGTTCGAACTCACTTACTAGTATTTCGCAGCATAACACGTTAGCCGTTACACCGTGGAGACTTCCCATGGAGTCTGGAGAAAAATGAAGATTGCAGCTACAGAGGAAATAACCAAAAAGGAGCCTTATCTAAGTGCGCTAATTTCATTATTCTATCCAGGGTAGTTTAGAATCTGAATTGATTCTATGAAAAAAACAAGACTCAAATAAAACATATACTGGGATAAGTGGTGTATTTGTCGAAATGTCTTGAAACCATATCACATATGTGCTTTCATACAAATGCTTATCATCTTGTTATATGTATCTATGCATATTGTAAGGAATATTACGCTAAATTATTACAACATTAGTTCTCCACCATCTTTATTAAGATGGTGACACAGAAATAATAATAGTTAATTTTGTCATTAATTGCTGCAAAAAATTACAAAATACAAATATTTCATATCATAATTTTTTTTTGTAAAATTTATTTATTATGGATTTTAGAAATTGTAAGTTAAACAAAATGATCTCTTTGAGCGAAAAAGCAAACATCTTCTTTTGTATTTTGATAGATAACTGGAAAGTACGAATATCTACACACACAAACACACACACACACACACACACACACACACACACACACACACACACACACACATATACATATACATATATATATATATATATATATATATATATATATATATATATATAGTATCATCCATTTATAAGTACACCCGTATTAATTCATTTTTAGAAATTGTTTATTCTACTCCAGAGATACCACTTTATCATTTTTAGAGGAACATTATGTGGTCAAAACAAATATTGCTCGATAATTCTTTCATAAGCAAATTTTGCAGCTATGAAACTCAGACAAAAAATAAGAAAGGAACGTCTCCGGAAGGAACAATGAGCTTGAATAATTATATATGAATGTACAAGTCATGTTTCTGTCATAAATCATTTCCTTTTTAGCAAAGTGTAATTTATTCATGAATAATGAAACAATGAATTAATTTCAATCAATAGTATATTCGCCATTATTATGAATCATATCTTACCATTTATCTGGTAGCTTGTTGATTACTGTTAAATTTCAGTTGGTTTCGAGTTCAGCAAATATTCCATGAACGGTTTCGCCTGATTTTGAAAGACATTTTGTCATTCAGAGCATTTTCTAGAGAAGGAAAATAAAAATAAAATCACTTGCTGCAAGGTCTGGTGAATATGGTGAATGATATAGAACAGACCATCGTAAATCTAATATTTTTCCTGCGTGATTCTTCTTGAAAGTAATCTCACAATATCAAAGAGAAGCGCAACGTTTCTCCTATTGACGACTGCTGAGCGTTTTCTCAGAAGATTTTCTAGCACACATTGCAGCTGTTGAAAGTATAAAGTTACACTGAGTGTTTGATTGCAGTTTAAAAACTTAAAAAGAACAGTAGCGATAGTCCCACAATTTTTCTTCCATAACGCACTGCATTTGAGGTAAACTGTCGAGATTCATTCGACTCATTCTACTGCTTTTGCATTAGACAATGTTATAAAAAATAAGATTTTCTTCACCTATAACGATATTACGAAGCGGGTTATTTCTTAGAAGAATGGATATGCTACGTTCCTTCTTATCACTAAGAGTAAGAGGGTTTCAAACGCCCATCTTCTTCACTATTCTTGTCTTTTTCCATTAGCGGCAAACTATGTATTGGGATGTGTTGTGATGTCAAGTGTTTATTCTTATGTAATTTTGGGCCAATTACTGTCAAACAATTCTCTTTAAACATCTTGATCGAGGACTGATGAACGGGATTCATCTTTTAGCGGCTTATCCACGGAACGAGACTTTCGAAACCAATTTTAGCGTTCGAGTTTAATAACAGCACATAGCAATTTTCTTTCAGTAGCGTTTTCGTAATCAATAAAGTCTCACTATATTGCACGTCAAATATGTTCTTTAAGTTCTTTCATTTTAGGGGTGTGAAATTATAGATTACATTATAGTGCACTGTATTTCATTACTAAAAGAAGAATGACTGGTGAAGAAAAAAATTGATCGGCTAATTTCGGTTGCATTGAATATATTGAAAGTTTGAAATACATTGAACTAGCTTTTTAACAGCGGACAAAATATGATTCAACCTAATATATAAATAAATAAATGATAATAATAATAATAATAATAATAATAATAATAATAATAATAATTATAACTATAATATATATATATATATATATATATATATATATATATATATAATTCTCAGTATAACATATACATGTTTGCCCTCATTCTATGTGAAAATGTATTTGTATTTTGATCAGTGTGTGCAAGATGACTATATTCAAAATTTCAGGAGATTTTGCCGAAATGAATATATTTTGCGTAAAAATAAATACTTTTTTTTTTAAAATTCGGCTGAAACATTATTGAGGTATGTACAGGAAATAAAATACATAAATATCCTTGCCATAGAAAACGTGTATCTAATATAATTTTCCTATCTATCTATCTATCTATCTATCTATCTATCTCACACTGATAGTCCTGTCTGCCTGTCTTCTATCTGATTCCCACACACATATTTGTTTGCATCTGTAAGTCTGTCACTCCTTCTGTCTGTATGTTTGTCTTTCTGTCTGTATGTCTTTCGGTCTGTCTGTCGGTCTCTCTCTCTCTCTCTCTATATATATATATATATATATATATACATATATCAAACGTACGCACGATCAGGATGCAAAACGTGGTCAATTTTAAGCAGAGTTTAACAGGTTTGAATTAAGAATTTTTCTTTTCCTCGACTGGTTGCCATACTAAGGTTAAAAAACACTCTACACTCCTGTTTGCCAATAACCGGAGGGAAAATATTTGGCTTCATACCTTTCTAAAATGTATTATCGATAAGTTAAACGTAAAGATCCTCATCCTTCGTCCAGGATTTGAACTTGGACCACCATGTCCATTTCCTACAATGTTACACCACGAACGTCAACATATATATATATATATATATATATATATATATATATATATATATATATATATATATATGCTTTATTTCATTTCTTATTTTGAATAAAACTTTACCCAGTTGTAGATTCCAGTTTGATTATCTGATCAAGATTTTTTTATTGACAGAGCTGTTATCATATATATATATATATATATATATATATATGAGCAGGTTTATGGAATACAGAAATAAAGAGGTTTCGTCATAATTTGAAGACAGATGACAATAAAATTGGAAACAGCAGGGTTAGAGAATAATCTGTCGGTTTGAGCGAACAGTTTTGGTATCAAAAGAGCCTATCACATGAAACTGAATTTGAATGGTTTCAATATTCCAATCTAATATAATGTATCATCGTCTCATCTCTAAGTGATATAGATGAGACGTTGATAAGTACAACAAGTACGGCTGAAAATGGAACAGGTCGTTATGGAAATGACGAGGTACGAGAGATCAAGAACCAGGTCCTCACAGCTGAATGCAGTTTAGTGTCATACTCGGCTCATATATTTTGTAAAGAGACCAAGAACACAAACAAGTATATTTCTCTTATAGATGAGACGATGATAAGTAAAACTACTACGGCTGAAAGTTGGCCAGGTGTTAATGGAAATGACGAGGTACTCAGATCATATATTTTGTGCAGGCACCGTGCATCCTTAGAAGATGACGAAGTTGATTTATTGTAAGTTCAAGTGACGGTGCTTGATCGGCTAAAAAATGTTGGTAAGAACACAAACAAAACAGTGAATGAAAGAAGTAATGCAAGCAATTTTTTAATGAATTTTATCAAAATTAAAGTTGGCATGTTTTCATACATTGTGCGTAGATTAGCCGAATCATTTTAGTTACTACAAAAGCTAGATGAGGAATTAATTAAATAGTCTGAACACATTGTTGAATGACAATTGATATTCTTAGAATTATCGATACTTTTGGAGACGGTATGAACCTGCTTACCACCCATAGGTAAAATACTACCACTATTGTTCTAAACTCTAGAATGACTGTTTTGCTTTAAAATAACCCAATAATCTTCATATGCCATAAAGCAAAGAAACCAAATAAAACCAAAACATTATAATAGAAAATATACGTGTTAATTTGTTGAAGGTTGTTGAACGTTGGACATGGATAATAGAAGAAAAATGCTTATGTCTGATTTTACAAATAATTTTGGAAATAATAAACAGCAATATTCTAAAATATCCTCCGTTATCGAGGAACTTTTAATACACTGAATGCATACCCTGCAAAAGACACATTGATTGAATTTCCAACCAGTGGGTAAACATTTCATTACAGTATTAATCATTAGGATCAGCTCAGTTCCAAGCATTTAGTTATACGACACATAAACACTAATTGTCGCAGTTAGTGGATCTTAGAATATAACTGTATCTCCTGCAGAGAGGGAACACTCCTTCAAAAAGAGTTGTTCTGGATATATTACTAAACTGCATCTGATGTCCAGGCTCCAGTTCTAGAGATCAGGGGAGTGGGTGTATATTTTCACTGAACTTACTCCCATATCGACCAGAGTAGAGGTACCTGTTATAGTCCCATATATGGGTCAAATATGTCCGTTCAATTGGGCCATTGGCCTAATGAGGAGAATATTCGCTAATGGTCCTGGAGACCGGGGTTCATTCTCTGGTCGAGTCATACCAAAGAGTCGAAAAATGGTACTTGATGTCGTCTTGCTTAGGACAATAATGTACGGATCAAGGGTAAAGTGGCGCAATTCAGCGAATATAGTAGCGCACTCGCCTGCACTTGGATGTTGTAGATATTGAAAAGGAGTCTTTGTGTCAACCTCGAATAAGGTCGCCAACTTTACTTAATAAGAACCGTTTTAAAGTCATTTCTATTTGATTGGACTGTGTGTGCAAGGAAAAAAATCTTCAAAAACAAATAAAGGAAAAATAGATATACGAATTTCTACTCAACGCAATTTGCTAAACTGTAGGTATAAGATAATCATGTACGGGTTGACATACCATTAAAAGTAAAATTTGTGTTTTTCTTTTACTTGAAGAACGAGATACAACAGACAGGTGAAAAATTATATAAGCAAGAAAAGTAAGAAAAAGTACCTGAGTCGATGCTCCAAATAACATTAATGCAGCTAATTACCACAAACATTCGAGAAATATTCTTTAAAGATAGATAACTGTTTATATCAGCCCGACTATAATGGTAACAGCAAAAACAAGAAACAAGAAATATGATAAGGTTATTCAATCAAGTTTGGATAATAAGGTTATCAGCTGATTTTTTACACTAGAAAAGATTAACTAAACGGCAGCTGAAATTAAAAAGAAATATTTACACTTAAAAGGGATTTTGTAAATTCGTATTTCGATATGTACAGTTAACAGCCTATCAGATACAAGTTATAGATATACTAGAGGAGTTTGTCAAATTTTAGTGACAGATCTCAGAAGTCACACATTTGGGGAGGTATGGTCATCTCCCAAAATAGATATGAAAATGCTCTATATCTAATGAAATGGCTTTTGCTGTTTATTTGTATTTTGAAACCAAAGGCAATCCCTTTAAAACGAGCTGAACAGTCTCTTCTAATTATTAGCATCCACTATGTAATTCCACCTCACGTACGTACGGGTAATTTGACTTATTTATAAGAAAGAAGATGAATTCCTGCTTATTCCGTAAATCATGTTGTACAAAAAGATCGTTATCAAATTGCCAATAGAAGGAGGCTGGCAGTCAGCTTGATCGTACCTGCCAAAATTCCATAGCCAATAAGCGACAACAGCTCTTTTGAGTGAACGCTGACGGAAGAGGAAATTGACAAATCCAGCTTGCAACGGACCAGTCCATTTTGTACTTAGTCGACGCAACAGGATATTTCCCGCGATTTAATACACCGGCTGAATATCGATCTGGGTTAGCAGAAATGCCGGCCAGTATTTCACAGTTCTTGGTTTCCATTTCTAAACGTCCTTTTCGTTTGATGGTTTCTCTTAATGAAGTAGGATCGTTTCGTTGGTCTGTTGGAGCAAATGTATAACGACGAATGCAAGAGTCGAAGGACACATTATAGCAAGACAGAAATATATATATATATATATGTGTGTGTGTGTGTGGATATATATATATATATATATATATATATATATACATTGAGAGAGAGAGAGAGAGAGAGAGAGGGGGAGAGAGAGAGAAAGAGACAGAGAGTGATACAGAGATGTAATTCTTTCCAACATAGATATCAGAGATGATTAAAACGCTTTTGGCCGAAAGATTATGGAACCTATGCCAAAATTGAAATTCAGTGGAAGGTTCAGAAAAACAAAGCACTCAACACATAGCTCCTTTTCTCTCTCTCCCTTACTCTTCTTCTTCTATCTTTTTCTCTTTCCTCCTCTCTTTCTTTCTCTCTCTGTTTATATATATATATATATATATATGTGTGTGTGTGTGTGTGAGTGTTTGCGCGCGTGCGCGCGTGTGCGCGCGAAAAAGATTTATTTTCTCAAGGCAAATGCTTACATGCCATTTCTTATAATCAATTGGCTGAAAATAATTTCATATAAAAGTTATTTTAATATTATCACTGCATTATATAAATGCTTATAACGTTCCAATTCAATTCCCACACAAGGGATAAAGACAAAAGGTATGAAAAATTTGTTTTTAATAAAAGAACGAATTATATATATATATGGAAAATAAAAATCTGATCTCACTGTTCTATTTTCTTAATTTTTGACACGGATAGTACCTCTAAATTTACGAACAAAGTACTCTAAAATATTAGTTGCTTCTGAGGAGAGTCCTGGGCAAAAAATTAAAAAAAACAAATTTAATAATGTAACTAACTCTTCATTGGGAGCCGAGTAAAATCGACCTTGTGTCAAACAAAGCTAAGCTAATTGAATACCGTTAAATAACCGTAACAATAGTAGAATTCTGAGTAAACCAAACCATATATCCAGATTTATTGGATTTTAGTTGAATAACTTAAATCAATTATATTTTGGTTAATTCATTATTGAAATTATGTAATTAATGAATTACTCAAATTCAACCAATTATTTTAATCTTTAATCATGTGGGCAGAAAAACTTTGCGTTTACAAATCAATGGAAGCCATTGATCTTTTGTGTATGTCCGGTATTTCTTTGAATCGAACGGAAAGCTTGAATTGGACGTAGTTACATATTGCACACGAGTATCGCAAGACGATATCATTCGGAAGAAAGTATTTCATGTGACTGTTTTTGTTTTTTTTCTTTTACATCTTTCCCTGTTGCTCACAAGCACATCTAGTGATTTTTCAAACTGGATTGTTTTCTCTTTATGGAAAAAAAAAACACTTGCTTAATTTGAAATTGTTTATATTGATCGAGAAGCTTTTAATCTTCTGGCAAAATACAAGAGTACAAATAGTATCCAACAAGCCTGGTAAATCCTATAGACCAATCACAATCCGGTCGAACTTCATCAAGCCGAAATGACGAAAACCTTGACCAAATTAACCATTCTATCAAAGAATATTGTCGCCAGACTATGTATAAAACCAGTTGTCTATTTCTTATAACTAACCCGAAGCTAGAAATTCCCGTCCTGTTTCTATTTAGACACACTTCATATATTGTATAATTTGGTATTGACCCATGTCTTTTCAGATTAACGAAATCTATTATCTGTATACAGTAATATGAATATTGAATATATAAATAACTATTTTATCTGGTTAGTATATACAGTTGTATATATCATACGCCCCCTGTAAAAAAATGGGGTGACAACTTCGTTAGCATTAACTTTATTAACTGTTATATCAATTCATAATATTTAAGATTTTATTGAAGAATATATGGTTAAAAAGATCATCCCGCATTCATAACCTATTACAACATACAACATTTTAATTTTATTATTCGATGAACTGTGGACACGTTGGGTCCACGTTGTATCGGTGCTCAAGTATGATATTGATCCTTCTATCTAGGAAAGAGATAAGGACCCTAATAAAAATCCTTTATTGTCTTCTTTATATCCAGAATGTGGATGATACAAAATGACGATCAGTGTAAGGGCATACCCCTCAGTATAATTATAAGGCTACAAAGCGGACTAGAAGTTACCTAATTTATCATTCTATGTTAATCAATTTAACAAAAATATAGCTAGATAGTTCCGTTTTTACTCTGTTTTAGGGAATGTTGGTACTTCAGCAGTTTACAGACCACAAATGGTATTAAGTATTTTTAACTAACATATATAATTTGCGCACAGTTGTATGGTTTTAAGCATTCCATTCTAATAATCCTTTACACTAAATTATATAGTCTCTAATAATTATTTCTATTTACTAATGATTATTTGTTTGCACACACACACTTATATGGTTTCAAGTAGCTAATGATAATCAGTAGTTAACAATTATAGATTTAAGTAACTATTTTTAAGTTTTAAACACACCTATTTGACTCAATATTGGCAGACCATAATTTCTTGACTGATTGAGTAAAGTAATCCAGCAATTGTTAATATGCCTTAATCACGATCAACTAAGCAACCAAACAACCAACTAATCAATTTGTTCAACAATGCTATCTTTGGTTTAGAAATAAATGTATATTTTCCAATCACTCAGCAACGTATAGGATGTGACAAAAGGCCCATTGTGAAGAGGAGTAGTCAGTATGAACACAGAGATTTTCTTCTAAAATGGTTGCCTTATCAAACATAAAGAGTTCAATCTTTTCTACAATACATTTATAACTGGTGATATAGTTAGGTTCATCTATTTTCCACGAGTATTTTGACAAAGTGAAAGACAAAGTTTCGTCAAGGATTTATCTCTGTTTGCTGATTCTATTCCCTGCGACAATAACCTTTATGCTAAACTCACCTGAACTTTAGAGAAAAATTCTGATTGATATGTAAACAATAATGTCATTTTTTACGGGATTTCTGCTAGCAGTTCGTTATTGATTGTAATTGTGTTTAATCTAAAATATTACTGTGTATTCATGAGCTTGTATGTACGGCTGTGTAAATCTATTGTTGTCGCGTTTCTATTTAAATTTTGCACATTGTATCGATAAAATCTTTGTTGTTTTCTACTTTTATTTTAATTTTATATTTTTAAATTAAAGTGGAAACAGTATTTGATTTTAAATTTGTTCAATCTTTTGATTTCCCCTGACAACCCACATAATTCTGGTCAGACTTAATTGTTTTACACGTAATTTCGCTAAATTTTGTTCTTAACTTGTCTTGTTTCTTCTTGTCTGGCGTTTTTTTTTAAGATTTCCTGACTTTCAAATATTCTTTGGTCGGTTACAGACAAATGAAGTATTTTTAATTATGTTACAACCGTTGAAGGGGCGGATGTGTTCTATCCACAATCAAAATCGTCTGTTTGTCTTTCTACTTTAAAAATGAACAAGAACAGACTAAAAAAAAAGTAAGAAGAAATTAACGGCGTAGTGGTTGAGAGAGAAGCAGGGAAGAGTGTGAAGGAGAGAATGAGAAGATAAATAAGAAGAGATTGACTATGGAATTTTTGGAGAAAGAAAGAAAGAAAGAAAGAAAGAAAGAAAGAAAGAAAGAAAGAAAGAAAGAAAGAAAGAAAGAAAGAATAACAAAATGATTACTGAGACAGACAGAAATTTGACATACCAGAAAAAAAGTTATTTTCAAAAACAGAAAGAAAAAACTATGAAAGACAAAAGCTGTGTAAAACAGAAGGAAATTTGATAAAGTGAAGGAAAGTAAGATATTTTCAAAGAAAGAAAGAAACATGAATGTCAAATTGATTAAGGAGAAAGTAATTCATCAAATCAGAAGGTAATATGATATTGGAAAAGAAAGAACGAAAGAAAGAAAGAAAGATAGAAAGAAAGAAAGAAATTGCTAAATGAACAAAGAGATATGACAAGAGAGAACGAAAGCATGGATATTTAAATAGATAATAAATGGAAAAGAAAAAAGAATAAAAAATTAATTTATCAAAAAGGCAAGGATTTATCAGTTGAAAGAAAGTATATGATTCGAAAAATAAAGAAAGTCAGAAGGAAAGACAGACGAAATGCATTCTGGTAAGAAAAAACAAAAGCAATTAAAACGATAAATGAAAAAAAAGAGAGAAATATAAATAAAAATGAGATAATGGGTAAATCAATGAATAATTAAATAAATGACAAACTGATAAGCGAAAGAAGAAATAATCATCTGGGGAAAACAAAAAAAAATACAAAGAAAGAAAGAAAGAATGAAAGATTAACAGTATTATTTGAAGTAAGAAATAAAGAAAAGGAAAGTGAAAAAGGAAAAAATAATCAATTTTTTCGTGAGAAAGAGCGTAAGTATGAATGAGAGAAAGAAATATGTTTTGTAAGAAATTTGAGTAGGAAGATATAATATAAAAAAAAATAAAAAGTAGGATACAAAAGTATTCTTTAAAGAAAGAAAGAAAGAAAGAAAGAATAACAGTTTTAATGAGAAATAATTCACATAGCAAGAAATAACAAAATAAATGTAATTGGCATGAATAATTAAAGGAATAATAAAAAGAAGGTAAAAAGAAAGAATAGCCAATTTGTGCGTGAGACGGAAAAATACCAAATAAGAAAAAAGGGAAGTTATTATTTAAGAAGGAAAGTGGAAATAAAGAATTGAACGAATGATATTTAGTAAATAATAAAGATTGAAAAATATTAAGTAAATGAAAACATAAAGACATTTCTTGAACGAACTAATTAAGTATGAAAGAAAAATAGAAAGAAGAAAATTTTAAAAAGAAAGAAAGTCGTTTAAAGCAGAAAGAAAAATAGCGAAAAATTATTTTCCTTTAAGACGATCCATGGACTATGTTGGTTCCAGTTGTAAGATCGGTATTTGATGGTATTAATGTTATTTGTTGGAAATGAGTGAAGGATTTTCATTAGGATCGAACAGTTATCTCTATTGGTTTGGCGATTTGAAGGATTAATAAAGAAAATGTTTAACGAGAAAGCAGACAAAATGATCATTTAGTTGAAAACTGGATTGGAAATGATTTAATCCACTAATGTAGATTTTCTCAATAGTATATTGCTATTACAAATAAATTAATTTGATAAGAAAAAAAAATGAAAAACTAAAAGAAAGGAAACATAAAATCGAAAAAGGTAATAATATTGACTTGTGGTCAATTCCTGCGTAAAAACAACTGATTGCCGTTGATCAGCAAACTAGATTGAAATAAAACGGCGATGAATTAGTTTATTTTTATTTCACAATAACTCGTTTTATTTTTTTATTTGACGATGATAAAAATACTTTGATGATTGGAAGTTTCAATCGTTGTGGGCCGTGTTAAAGGGTTACTTTGTACGGTATTCATCAGTTTTTTTGTAGTGTAATGGTTAAAGCACTGGGCTGTGGAATCGTAGTACGTGAGTTCGAACTCCAGTCGCACTATTACGTTCACTTTCGGACAAATACCCTTGAGAAAGGTAAAAGAACTCCCGTATCCTCCCATCTAAGTGTTAAATAGAACCACTACTGTCCTTTGGAAAAAAAAAGGATGTATTAGGCATTAAATAACCCAAGAAGGTTGATTTGCCATTAAATATAAGACGAAACAAAAACACGTTTATATTTTTTGGTATAATTTTATTTCTCTCGAAAAGGACAGAACGTCATCTATGTTGAAATTTTCAAATTGATCTTTCATATTATTTGCGTTGAAAAGCCTTTCCTAGTCAGAACAAAATCTCTACATTCCATGCAGGGTGTTTGACCTGTTATACACTGTGGTTGTTGTTCTTGTTTCACGATAAAGGAGTGCGTAAATCTTGTATGACGTAATCGGGATATAATGAATGGTTCGTTTCTGAAAGCTGGTCTCCATTCTCCCAGCGTGGGTTTGATCAGCATCAGTTTATTGTGAATGGCGTCATTTTAGCGTCTTGGCATATTTTGTATGAATGAATCTATTGATTTTAGGTTTCTAGTCAGTATATAGAATCTTGAATTTATTGATGGCTCAATTTAAAGCTGATTTGGTAGCCGAGTGAACTCTTTCATTTCCCCTTCGCACAATGTAGCTTGTGATCCAGGATATAAGAATCACTTCAGAGTTAAACATGGAGTCCAATCTACTCAAAAGTTTAATGATAAGAAGGCCTTCTATTTTTTAATTTCTTAATGACTATAAGACAAAGGGCATATCGGAAGAAACGATTAAGTTTTGAAGGTTGATTTCAGATATAATAATGAGGGCTAGGTCCGTTTCAATTGTAAGGAGGGAACTGACCTTGGGAAAAGTTTTTCTCACAATATTCTTTTTTAAATTGCCTTCACACACTATTTTACGGTTGTCCTTGAATAAATCAGTAAAGATAAAGATGGTGGTTGTGGACATTACCTAGGTATGTGATTAAATCGGTTTTGTTTTGGGGAGCTCACATATTTTGAGGATTACCTTTGTTTTTATTTTAATAATCCAGGATGGCGTTTTTGGTATGCTTTCATATATATTCACGAAAGAAGCTTTAGATTATTTGTGGGTGGATCCCACCTCAGTTGGTTCTGAAAGGTTTTATGGATTTTCTTTTTCTTTTTTTAAAAAATGCTGTAGTATTGGAGAGACAGTTTTCACATCTGAGTTGTTGAGGTGCTGCATGAACTTTGGCTTATAGGCTGGCAAATTGAAGCTACTAAGACTAATACTAAGTCTTCGTATTTCATGGGGTCGAGTTTTGCAGGCTGGACCTCTTGGTAGATCTATAGACAAAAACTGGTGCAGTCAAGTTGTGAGAGGATCAGTGATTTTAAGAAACATCTATCGGTCAGCTCCACATTCTGAATGGGCAACAATTTGTAAGAGATATTGGGCTCTTGTGCATTTGGTTTTGAGATATATTTTAGGGATTAATGTTAGTTTATTATTGAATATAATTTCAAGGACCATATACTGATCAACAACAGGTATTTCGCTTTCTTTCAGGTTGATGATACATTCGTTGAACATTTTCTTCACTGAGAAAAATGCACACATTGGGTTTTAACAATAAAAAATTAAAGTCATTGTCTGTTGCTCATAATTTTACTATGTTGGGGTTAAATTGTAAGTGTCGTTCTACAGGATATGAAAAGGTCGTTGAGGTAACGATCGCAGTAGATTGTAGGATTCATGCATTTAACAATATAATTAATTTTATTTAGAAGAGAGTAAAAAAAGAATGGTTCCCTATGGAATACATTCCTCTTACTTTTGGAGGAGAGAAAGAGTGGATTGCACACGTTCTCTGGAGTGTCTGTAGAAGGGAATGTTATCCCTATAAAAAATTCTTCTTTTAAATCTAGAATACGCACGTCTATCATGATTCCATATTTCCAGATGGTGTCAGATGCAGCGTTTTTATGAACGCTATCATAATGAAAGTAGCCAGGTCTATAGTTCCTCTTTTCTTAAGAAATCCTCTCCTTATTGTTTTTATTAGGCTGTTTCTTCACCGTTTTTGAAGATGAAAATAGTTATTGTTTGTCTCCATATTCCTTGGAAGGTTTCACTCTTTTATATGTTATGGAAAACATTTAGAAGGCACCTATCAGATTCGTCTGGAAGTTGTTTTAGAAACTTCATGTGAACCTCGACCGGGAAGATTGCTGTATTGTGATAATTATTTAGGAAATCAATAATTCTGTTAGGGTGAAGGGCTTATTATAATCTTTGGAATTGAACAGATGTTTTGTTTGTCTTTTTTAATGCTCAGTTTGCTTTTCAGAATCTTTTTGTTGATCTGACTGGAATATTTTTGGGAGAGCGTTTCTGAAAGCAGATCGACGATGGCCTTTTATGCCGCTAATATTTTCTGAGATCTGCCATTTTGTTCTTCGTTTTACATCCTCAGATGGTATTATGGTTGTTGAAATCTACGACTTGAATATAGTGTGTGGGTAGTTGCTATAATATTGAGTTCCTTTTAATTAAT
The DNA here is from genome assembly GCA_963585895.1 of Sepioteuthis lessoniana. Lineage (NCBI taxonomy): Eukaryota > Metazoa > Mollusca > Cephalopoda > Myopsida > Loliginidae > Sepioteuthis > Sepioteuthis lessoniana. The sequence goes on from CAUZXS010006630.1 coordinate 92,104, forward strand.
CGGATTTCATATAATGAGCAGATATGATTTGTTCGGTGTAGAGTTGCTTTGACGGCGATTGACTGGATTTCAGAGTTAAGATCGATTTTTCTTTGGAGTATGTTAGTTCTAATTAAGATGAAGACACCTTCAGTAGCTCACTGACTGGTATTGTGTATATAAGTGTTGTTTACATTATCTTTTTATTTTAGTGGTGTCGTTCGCTTTGATGAATATATCTTGAAAGCAGATGATGGTTGGCTGTAGGTCCATCGAAAATACAGTTCCACTTCATTATCCTGTAGTTCATGATTGAGTTCTAATGTGATGTAATTGACCTATGGCAGTGTAGTATAGAGTTAAACATAGATGTATACCACAGTGAATATGTGGGCGTAGATGTATCCATGTGGTATGTGATAAAACGAAGAAGCGGGAAGCTGCTCACTCACCTACCACCAGCCTGGCCTGTAACTTGGTCAACAAAACTTTGAACAAAGCCACCCCACGATCTTGAATAAGCGTGGAGCTAAACAACGCGAGGGGAAAAGGAAACAAAGAAATTGGGAATGATTGAACACTTCCTGTTTCCTCAAAGAATTTGTAAAAATCCGACTACCAGAAGAACTTGCTGGATTTGCTAGGATATAGCAAAAAAGATTTCGCCCCGGTAACATGAAGGTGGTGAACAGTCAGAATTAGCACTCACCTATCAATATGTTTTTTTTTCTTTGCATTTTGTAACACCGTCTCAGACTCTGTGCAATAAACCCCGCGTGGAGTCACACGATATAGAGAGTGAGCAGATGCACTGCTGAACATGTTTTTAATGGCTGTATTTTGTTTGTGGTATCTAGGTTTTCAGTGTCTTGCATTTTTTACTTCAGTCGAAGTTTTTGTTAGCTTTTAAATGCTTTTTTTTTCGTTTAGTCAAATGCTTGTAGAAGCAGATGATCGTATTTAGGATTATTTTTCTTTCGTTGATCTTGTTTTGTTTGAAGACCTGGTGGTTTAATATTTTATTGATTGTGTGAGCTATAATAGTGCCGTCCCGTTTGATAAATTTTTCTTGCAGCCGTTCGTTTTCGCTAAAGTGTTTTTGTTTGCAGTGAAAGGGCCTGCAAATCTATTTAAAAAGCTGGTACCTTGTCCTGCCTAAGTCTAAAAATGTTCCCAGCCAGTACAGTGCATATTTGGCATTCCTGGATTAAAGTACATGCTGGTGCCTTAAAGGATTTTGCATAGGATGGAACCAAAAAAATATTGTATCCGAGTCCTGAGCTTTCGTGTTCGTTACTTCCTTGGTTGAGTTGGTATGAGATCGAGTTCGGAAGTTAGTTCCATGATCTTGTCTACTTCTGGTATGTATATGTGTTTTACATATTCTACTTTTGTCATCTGTTTTTTCTTTTCCAAAACTTAACAGATCTAGAGTCTGTAGCATGTTTTTCCTTAGAGTTTTCACGCATCAGTTCTTTTCAGGTATTTTCTGCTTTGTTAGAAGCATCCGGCATACATTGCTTGCATATTGGGCTCCTTTTGAAACGGCCCTCATGATGTCCGGACTTTTGGCATTTGTAACATCACAGACGGTTTGGAATATATATTTTCCAGCATGACCGTCACCTAACCACGATTCATACTTTTTGCTTGGTTTGGTGTGTTTGGATGTCATGGTGTGTTTGGATGTCATATGTGTCTACTTTTTGTCATATGTCATATGTGTCTACTTTTTGTCATATGGATGTCATATGTGTCTACTAGGTTTGGTGTGTTTGGATGTCATGGTGTGTTTGGATGTCCTATGTGTCTACTTTTTGCTCATTCTTTCAGATGGACACACATTGACGACTGAAAATTGTTGATTTTTAATCTTTTTCAGAATTTCCCATCGAAAAGACAAAGACAATTCTTTTCATTTTGATATTGTGGAATCATAAGGAGTATGGCTCCCTTTTACTGCTACGACCAATGTATTTTTTAGTTGTCTTCAAAAGATTTGAGGGATATAATAACCGAGAAAAACTTTTCTACAATAAAGGGAGAAAATTTTGTTATATATTATTCTTCCACTGATTTTAAGATAATAAAGTTTCGAAATGGTATGTCCGTATTCTTCAAATTACTATCTGCATGTGTCTCAGTATATTTTAGGAGGTGCCATAGATATAGTTTTATTTTCATTAACTGTGCTCCCTATTGGTCTCAGAGCCCAACAGTAGGAAATTTCCCAGGTGGAAACCTACTCACTTTTGCATGAGAGGACTAAACAATATAACAAAGAATAGTACCCTGCGCACCCGGATTTCATAAGGTTCCACATCTAAGTATATGGTCGCTTAAAAGACTCCGGAAGACAAAGGTTTTTGGTAATCGGTACGATTGACCCAAGAGCCACTGCCTTTTAAGTCAGATTTTGTTGATATTAAGTGAAGCCAATCTCAAGGCTGTGAGCACTGTAAAGTGAAATAGTAATTAGGACATAGAGCAAGCCTGACCAGCTGATTGATCAGTTTGGGTCACTTCCACCTGGTGCTCTAAAATGGAGTGCGGACCACTCGGTTGGCTCAAAGACTTCCCAGCCCCCAAGATCTCCTCATGAAGCATAACGGATCACCACCCATTACCAACATGTGATCACTATAAGGAGAGTCTTGCCCTTGATCAGAAGTGCATTTGACGTATTCAACAACCCCAGCCGACTGGGCAGTAACAATCATTTTTCCCAGTTATATAGTATAAATCAGTGATCTCTAATAAAGAAAACTGCACTCAATTAGATGGGATCGAGCTCTCTGATCCTATAGCAATAGTGTAGATACGAGGATCATTAAATACGTTTCCAAACTCTTTTCGTATGGGCACTTTTATTGATAGTGCACACATGAAACTCTAGTCCCCTTCGAAGTAATCCCCTCCGGCTGCAATGCACTTGTTGTACCGTTCCAACAACTCCTGGAAGGCCCCATGGAAGTCCTCTTATGTGAGCGTGTCAATTACCTTCGTCACAGCCTCTTTCATCTCCTCAGTTGTCTCATAACGACAGCCTCTGAGCTTAGGGAATAACCAAAAGTCACAGGGAGCAAGGTCTGGTCTATGGGAAGGGTGATGAAGTGTCTTGATGCCCATCTTGGTCAAATAGTCTGTGACAAGGATGGAGTTGTGGACTGGTGCATTGTCCTGGTGGAAATACCACTGAGCCGATTTGAAGAGTGCTGGCCTCCTTCGATGCAATCTCTTCCTGAACTCCCTTAAAACCTCAACATAGAAAACCTAACCCAAACCCTTTGGCCAATCAATTGTGGTGTATTGATTTCCTTACTTCTCCCACACCTTTCATCATCTCTCACAGACTCCCTGCCTTCCTTGAATATCTTATGCCACTCAAAAACTGATATTCGATTAATGTAAGATGGTCAAAAAGCAGTCTGAAGCATTCCGTACGTTTCTGTGGCATTTTTTCCAAGTTTAAAACACAATTTTATTGCATATCGTTCTTCTAAAGTCCAGATTGCATTTTTGAAATTCACCAGCTGTAACAATCAGGTTTTTGCAGGGTGTTTTCCAATTCCTGCTGTAGCTGTTCCTTTGAACCTGAAATCATAAAAGTTGGTCTGTCATCTCAAAATATATACGGCAATAACATAGCGAATTTTCAAGAGTCTACGACAATTTTAAATGGCTTCACAAAAAAGTCTGGAAACATATTGAAGGCATTACGTATAATTACATGGTTTAAATTAACTATACTATGAAAAATAGTTATGTGTTTGCAAATGGTTATACGGTTTGAAGTATTCCTCTCTAACACAAATGTTTTGCATTCAGTTTTATGAATGAAAGCAACTTCTGATAAAAATTCTTTGCAATCATAATATCAAGTAATTATTTTTAATGCAAATGATTTGCACACAGTTAAGTTAAATGGTTTCAAGTATTTCGTTCTAACAGGAATAATTTGTAAGCAATTACATTGTTTCAAGTAATACTACTTCTACTACTAATAATGACAATACTTTATAAGTAATTACAATTATCAATCCCTCAAAAATATTTAAAAACCAAGTATATATGTTTTACACAATTGGTTGGAACATCCTTAAATGATATTATGAATTCCTATTTAATATATCTAATTTACACAGTTTCATTCTTTCAAGTATTTCAATCAAATACTAATATTTTCAATTCAATTATATCTTTAAAGTAATAATTCCTATTTGATAATAGCCATTTGTTCACCTTTCATTTAACTATTCTTGATACAAATAAATTTAAGTATTTCTATTTAACACCAAAAATTTGCACAGGGATATATATTATCATCTCTTAATATCTAGTGAAAAGAGGTGCCATAATGACAGAACATAATCTTCCAATCAAACATATCTACGAGTGTGAACAGTCAAATGAAAACATCTTACCTACACAGAAAAAATAAATGATCCAGGACGAACTTCCAAAAACGAATAATGCAAGCAGCTTCTGAAAGCCAAAGGTAACAGAGCTCAAAACGTTGTGATTCTAAAAATGTAAACGAAGACACTGATCTGAATAAATCAATGTGTACTTATTAGATTACCTCATTTTGGAATTCGGACGAAACAAAGAAGGTCAGAAAGTAAGGGACATATAATTCAAGATCATTTTAACAATGTTTCGATCGATCAAGTGCTCTTTTCTGCTTGAGCGCCAAATGACAACGCGTTCAGAAAATTGTTTTTATTGGATAAAACTTTTCAGCACTGAATCTGATTGGTCACTTTCGTACGCTTTTCGGAGTCTGAGGTCCGATGAAATTACTGTTCTATCGGTGAAAATCAAGAAGCCCGAGACCTAATGTCACGAAGTTACTCAAGAGCCAATAATAACAGTTATTGTATACATTTCCTAGAATAGTAATTTCAATATCAAAGCAGCTCAGCTTCTGAGGTAATTCACTGAAGAATGGCATACCACATAGAAAACGAACATTATCCAGATGATACAACGGTTGAATCTTTCCATCAGCTGCTCTAGAAAAGTTTAAACATTCATTATCGTCATCATTATGACTAGCTAAATCTTGAGCATTTATTTAAACCAAATATAAATACTAATTTTTCTAGTCGGTGAGACTGTGAATACGCAGGTAATATCCTCTTTCCTCCCAACTTCTTACATTCGGAATTAGATCCCTACTACCAACATGGTTTAAACGATCCTGTTAGAATATGATCCATTACTTCCGATTTTTTATAAAACAAGGCTTAAGTATGTGTATTGGGTGTTGTGGAAAACGCCTATTAATCAATGTAATTTCAGCATTTCTTTTTCAAATATAATATATGTGAATTCCAAAGACAATGGGAACTTTCATATTTCTTAAAATGCCATTGACTAAATATTTTAGAAACCGAATACAAAAATACACGGTTAAATATAACTATTGTTTTATGTCCTTGAAGCGCTTACCGTGCATTTCCGCTGCACAAAACAATTTTTCATTGACCGAATGATTCAATGCAAACCAACTGTAAATACATTGTGACGCCAATACAAACTGAAGTGGAGTTATCAGAGCAGAAGTGAATATTTTAGCGGAAAAATATTTATTTTGTTGACTTGTCAGTCATTTCTTTCCACCTCTTATTCAATTTTTTTAAAAAATTGGCTTTCCTCTGCCCTTGTTATTCCGGTCATTTTATTTCTTGCCTTTAAAATAGTTACCCTAATAATTTTTTTTATATAAAAAAGATAATTTTGCACTATTTTTAGCGGTTTACTTGCATCAGTTCATTTGTTTTCATCCATATGATCAATTTTGAATGGTCATTTATTTTCTCATTATTATTTACAGTTTAGTCATTAATCTATGTGACTGTCCATCTAACACTGCTCCTCCTCCCCTCCCCCCTCTCTCTCTCTTCCCCTATCTATCTATCTGAGTGTGTTTGCATGTATGTGTGTGTGAGTGTGGTCGATAACTGCACAGATACTTGAATAAAACACCTATGTACAAATTAATAATTTTTATTTCTTTAGATTGTAAAAAATAAACAGAAGTCACAATGTCTTTTCTTTTAAGCAGAGATAATCTAAGTGAGAGTATTTTTGAGAAAAAGAAAAGTCAGTCCATGAAATATAGCAGTTTGCAATTGGCTAACTGTTGTAGACCAGTAAAGGGTCAGGAAGAATAACACAACTCGGGTTTGCGTGGAACAAAGTATAATACAACATATGTACAAAGTGTTAGAAGTCAGTCCAAGTGCTAAGTGTTCGCCAGGAATAAGTACAGAGCCCGGTATTAATAGTCACAGAAGAGTTCATTAACGACCGCAGGTTGGGTACCATAACATTAACTCTTGGTGATATATTTTGCCTGTATAAAATACCTTTGTAGGAATCTCATTGGGTAGCGGGTAGAGTGTACGCCAATAGTCCGGGAGACCTGGGTTCAATCCCTAGTCACGTCATACCAAATACTTTTAAAAGGGTACTTGATACTTCCTTGCTTAACACTTAGCAATAGAAGGTACGTATCAAGGGTAAAGTGGAGCCATCCAGGGAGAGGAGTAGCGCCCTTACCTACACCTTGGTGTAGTAGCTATTGAAAAGGGAGCCTTCTTGTTGCCCTCGACTACGGTCGCCAACTTTACTTTACAATATGTACGGGGGTGTTGCTAAAAAAATTATTACCTGAGGGAAAATTGTGATAAAAGTTCGAATAAATCTATGTAAATAATATTCCTATTCAATTTCGAAAAAATTGTGAATTTAAAATTAAATGCAATTTTAAAGGAACAAAATATTTGATTTTCACTTAAAATAAATAAAACTGAACCTTTTACAAAATGAATGCGTAAATAACTAAATATGTATTTTTCCACTGATTTATAAAATTGAGTTAGGCTCTAAATTAGATAAAAGACTTAATTATTTATCTATTACACTTATTGGTTAAAAACTATTTTAAACAATCTAGGTGAGAAATATCTCATGATAGTTTTGGGGTTTGATGCCATAAAGTTGTGGTGGCAAGTCAAATTTTGGCGTTTACGAATCTTTTAAAACGAGCGCGTAAGCGCCGATTGGTCAATAAATCTAAAAATACAGACACAAAAATTAAAACTTCTCCAACCCATTTAACACAAAAAAACATTTTTTTTAGTATAGAAATACGTTGATTTCATGTACATATTTATATATATGTATATCCGTGTGTGTTTTTGTGTGTGTGTATGAGTGTGTGCGCGCGCATCTATATCTTTTTTTTTCTATCTTAAGCACGGTAGTTATCTATCGATCTATCTATTGATCTTATCAATATATTTAATTTGCTATGACCTTTATCCTTTATTTCCTAATCTCATATGATTCCTGTTTTCTTTTTTTCTTTCTTCGTTTCATTCATTCTTTCTTTCTTCTTTTATACATTTTTAAAACTTAATTCTTTTTCTGATACGTTTTATCTATCTTCAGAAGATTTTTTGCTCGCATAATAATTTCTTTCAAAAATCAACTACATACTACATGCATGCATATATATATATATATATATATGAAATTTTTTTATTAAGTGAAGAAATGTTACGATGAGTGTATTCATACTTATTTTGTTGTAATTCATTTTTTACATACCCGCTCTCAGTTATGTAAATAATATTTTTTTTAAATTGTCATTATGTTCATGACTCACTATGAAACCCAAAATTACGATCTGAAATAATTTGTCATTTGACTATATATATATATATATATATATATATATAAGTTGATAATATGAAAGGTTAAAAAACACTGCTTAGAATTTCATAAAGTCAATCTTCAGGTGAGTGAGTATTCGACATGTTCATGTTTTATAATTATCTTATCTTATACTTGTGACATTGCAACGCATTTTTGTACATTGAGCAATGAAAGATTTTACGGATTTAAAACAATTTAAGCGTTACATTTTAATCATCATTTTTTAGTTTGGTTTCTTTGCTTTAAGGCATATCCACATTTGTGGTTTATTAAATGCAAAACTTATTCTATTAGTAGAACATCATTGATACTTTTTAACCTATAGAAAAAGGGGATCAGAGGGGTTATAGTCCGAAAGTGAAAGCAACACCGTGGATGCGGTTTAACTCATTGATTTTGAGACCTCAAAACATCTAACTGACGAAATGGAACTACCAAATCAAGATAAGATAAGAACTATCGGAAAAAAAGAAACGTAGAAATACTTAGGCATCTCGGAGGCTGACACCATCAAACAAGTGGAGATGAACGAAAAAATTAAGAAAGAATATCTCAGCAGAACGAGAAAGCTACTCAAGACAAAACTATGTAGTAGAAACCTTATCAAAGGAATAAATGCATGGGCTGTAACCCTCGTTAGATATTCGGGATCCTTTTTGAAGTGGAACAGAGAACTTAGGAAAATGGACCAAAGAACAAGAAAATTAATGACCATGCGTAAGGCTTTACCTCCCAGAGACGACGTTGACAGACTCTATGTATCAAGAAAGGAAAGAGGAAGAAGACTTGCCAGCATTAAATACAGCGTTGACGCATCGGTACAACGACTTAAGGATTACATAGGAAAACACGAAATAGGAGTGATTACAGAAATCAGAATCTTTACTGACAACATGATGCACAACAGAATGATAATAACTCGGAAACAAAATTGGGAAGAAAAACAACACAATGGGCGTTTTAAACGTTTAATAAACAATATATCATACAAGAAAACCTGGATGTAGCTAGGGAAAGGAAACTTTAAGAGTGAAACAAATTATCTCCTAATAGTAGCACAAAACAACATCATAAAAAACCATCATATCAAACCGAGAATAGGTAAGACGCAACAAAATAGCAAATGTAGGCTATTTGGTACAACAGACGAAACCCTCATTCATATAATAAGCGAATGCAGCAAATTAGCACAGAAGGAATATAAGATTAGACACGACTGGGTCGGCAAGGTGATCCACTGGAAAATGTGCAAGAAATTTAAATTTGACCATACGAACAAATGGTATATGCACAACCCAGCACCTGTCCTAGAAAATGACACACATAAACAACTATGGGACTTTGGCATACAAACGGATCGCCTAATCTCGGCCAGAAGACCAAATCTTATAATCAACAAAAAAAAAAAAGAAAATCTGCAAAATTGTTGACTTTGCTGTCCCAGCTGACCACAGGATAAAACTGAAAGAATGTGAAAAGAGAGATAAGTACCTCAACCTTGCTAGAGAATTGATAAAACTATGTAACATGAAGGTGAAAATTATACCAATTGTAATTGATGTTTTTGGCACTGTAACTAAAGGTTTATGAAAGAGCCTGGAGGATTCGGAAATTAGTGGCCGAGTGGAGACCATCCAAACAACAGCGTTATTGAAAACGGCCAGAATACTGAAAAGAGTCCTGGAGACTTGAGGAGACTTGCAGCCAGTCAATTTCCAGTGAAATACCATCAGCTTATGCTGATGTGTAAACCTCTAATGAGTAAATAGTAATAATAATAATTGTAATTGTAATTTTAATTGTAAAACAAAAATTATTTGTCATATTATTGGTTTCTGTAATTTGAAAAACGTAATATATCAATCTATTATTTTCCCAAAGGAAGATATAAAGGATAAAAAATTAAAAAAAAAAAACTCATGTTGGAATTTCGTTGGTGAGATAGAAATCAGGATGTAATAATAATATTCAATCGTTCTCTCATGATCGCTTGAGAAATCAAACAGCTTTATCCAAACAGTTTTCGAAGTTGAAAAATATGGGTTTAACCCCAGAATTTCAATGGAGAATATTGAAAAGGTCTACTACTCCGAGCTGCTTTGATGATAGATTTAATTTGTGTCTGAAAGAAAAGATACAAATTATGTTAATACTTTCATCCTGGAAATCTATTAAATCAAAGATGTAATTTAATGGCTAGATGTTGGTATAAAAATAAAGTTTGACTATTTTCGAAAAAAGTGAATAAATGAATAAATAAATAAACAGAAACTGAAAAACTATGATATATCAAATTGGTAAATGAATTAGAATTTGAATTTATATTAGTGATTTTTACTCTTTTATTGTATTTTGGTTAAGGGGTACCATAATTAAGATTAGTTTTAGATTTTTTTAGTCCATTTTATTGATAAAAATGATATAGTGATATTAGGTTGTCAGGATAATTCTTTTTAGAAATGTTTGAATTTTTGACATGTATTATTGTAATTCTAATTTTTACTTCTGGTAAATTTGAAGTATGATAAAAC
>CAUZXS010006631.1:0-10000 GCA_963585895.1 Sepioteuthis lessoniana
CCTCGACCTTGCTAGAGAATTAAAAAAAACTATGGAACATGAAGGTGACAATTATTCCAATTGTGATCGGTGCTTTTGGCACGGTAACTAAAGGATTATTAAAGGGCCTGGAAGATTTAGAAGATGGCAGCCGAGTGGAGACCATCCAAACAACAGCATTATTGAAAACGGCCAAAATACTGAGAAGTGTCCTGGAGACTTGAGGAGATTTGCTGTCACTCAATCTCCAGTGAAAGACCATGAGCTAACGCTGATGTGAAAAACTCTAATGAGTAAGTAATAATAATAATTGTATTTGATGTGATGAGAGAAATGAAACGGTTAATATCATTATAAGCGAATGCAACAAACCGATGGAAAAGGAATTCAAGGTTTAGTTACGACTAAGAAGGAAAGGTGATTCACTGGGAATTGCGCAAAAGATTAACATTTTATCATGCTAAATTATTGTATATGCATAAACAAACATCCGTCAAGGAAAATTAAATTTTTATCATCCAATTAGATTTTAAGGTACAAATGGATCACCTAAGACAAGAGAACTTGATTAGTTTTAATTCACTAGAAGAAAAAATTCTGTTTTCAGCTTACTAGAATAAAAATCGTTTAAAGATAGATAATACTTGTATCTTTGCAGTCGACAGAAAAAACAAATATTTGAAACATGGAGTTGACATTGATACCAATTGTAGTTGCAGCACTTGGAATTGTCCTCAATGGTATGAAAATAAAATTTGGTGAGTAGAAAATCGAATGAAGAATTGATACCATCCAGACGTCAGCAGCACCGGAATCAGTTAGATTATTTAGAAGAGTTTTTGAGATTTGAGAAAATTTGCTGACACTTAGAAAACGTCCCAATTAAAATGAGTTGGAGAAACTCACGAGACGTTATCATCTCGGCCAGATACAAACGGATCTCCTAATCGCGACCAGACGACCAAACATAATGATACACGCACAAAAATAAGAGAATGAGCCGAATTGTGAACTTTACTGTCCCAGCAGACCACAGAGTAAAATCGAAAGAAAGCGAAAAGAAAGATATATACCTGGACAATTCTAGGGAAATGAAAAAAACTATGGAACATAGAAGTAATGGTACTACTAAATGAATTAGATGCACTCGGTACAGTCACCAAAGGATTGGTAAAAGGCCCGGGGGAATTCGAAATAAGAGAACCAGTGGGGACCATCCAAACTATAGCACAGTTAATATTGGCCAGAGTACCGAGAAGCATTCTAGAAAATTGAGGAGATTTAATGTCACTCAGGCTCCGACTGTAGACCATCGGCGAACACTGGTTTGGAAAGCTCTGAGAAGAGTAGAATAATAATAATAATAATAATAATAATAATAATAATAATAATAATAGGAAGAGATGGAATAATCGGGAGAGTATTAAAATAAGAAATAAGTTTAGCAGCAGCAGCAGCAGCAGCAGAAGAAGAAGAAGAAGAAGAAGAAGAAGAAGAAGAAGAAGAAGAGAAGGAGGAAGAAGAGGAAGAAGGAGGAGAATGATTCTTTGGGGTATTGATAATTCAAATGGATCAACGCTTCCAGGTTAAGAAACCTGATTTCGTCATCATAAAGACGCAATCTCTCAGATAATAAATGTCGCTATTGTAACCGTTCACTGAATGAAATTGAAAACCGAGTGAAAGCCTGCATGAATATCTGCAAGTACAACAAAGAAACGAATCTTTAACCATAATTATTTGAACATGAGTCAACAAAAAGAAAGAAACAGAAAATGTTGTATCGCAGAAGAATAAGAAACAAATTAGAGATTAATCTAAATTAGAGGATCTAATAAAAAGGAAGGAACAGGTGTACGTTATCAGTAGTGAACTTCACAGGATTATTCCTTGCTTCGAAAAGGAAGAATTTAAATCAATATATTACCTTACTAGATGTCGATGATACAGCACAAGACCAAACACCAGTAGCTCTCAAAATCTGGGCTAGTCATGGAATAATCAAACGATTAAAATTAACCCTGATCTTCAACATCTTGACTGACCATTACAATCAAGGCAGAGGACGGGATCTCCTTATTGTAATTGAGAAAAATAAGGTCTTCTCGACGTTGACCTGTAATTTTTATGTACGTGTTCTTTGCAACACGGTTAAAATCTGCTAGAATTCTTAGAAGAATCCTGGAGATCTGAGAATATATGCAGTTACTCAGATTCCAATGAAATACCACAATTTAGAGCTTGGGGAAAATTCACGATGACTATTTTAATAAAACTACAATTAAAAATAATAATAAAAACAGCAATTATTATTATTATTATTATTATTATTATTAGTAGTAGTAGTAGTAGTAGTAGTAGTAGTGTGGGTGGTGTTATTAATCGAAGGATTCTTAGAGAAAGTGAATCTCAAACGAGTTGTGCAGTTTGAAGCCTGAGGGTTAGTCATCATAAACATTTTTTTGTAATAGTCAAATGGTGGAATATCACTGGTTCAACAGACGACTCAATAAGATTGAAAGAAAACGGAATGAATACTCAGAATTCTCTTGAGAACTGAAAATAAAAGCGGAATCAAAATTAAGGTATCTGCCATTCTTGTCATAATTGATACGATTCGAAGAACCTTCCGAAAAGATTTAGAGACTTGGGAATCTGAAGAAGAATTGAATTCAACCGGATGACAGCATTACGATTATCAGAAGAGAATGGTCAAATCTTGAAGAAATGGTCTGTCATTTATTCCCCTGGGAAAGAAACACGTCAAAAAATAATTAGGATGAAAATGATGAAAATAGATAATAAGAACATTTAATTGATGATGACTATGATCATGAAGTTGATAGGAACGGTCAGAGGAATAAGTTATTAATATTATTAATAATCAGGGTGACAATCAGATTTTCAGCAAGAGCAAAATACATATTCTAAATTCATCAGCTCTCATTTATCAATTAAAATTATCATTATTGAAATAAAATGATTTTGATACTTAACAAAATCATAAGAAAAAAAGAGAACAAAATAATTTACTTAATTTCGTACACATGAAAAAATGAAAATATACTTTAACTTAATGTCTTATATATATATATATATATATATATATAATATATATATATATATATATATATATATTATATATATATATATATATATATATATATATATATATATATATATATATATATATTTCTAGACAAATATATAAAACCACCCTCATAAATGAAGAAAAAAACATTGTTTACAAAGTTTAAATTATGAGAGTTAGATATATAGATGATAAGATTAAGACAATGTCTATATTTTGGAGATGAGGAATTATGTACATTATTTACATTTCCCGGACTATTTTCCTCATCTTTGTTGCCATGTCTATCAGAACGTTTCACCCGTGGTATGCTCCGGCCTTCTTCAGGGTGTATTCACCTGGTGAAGGCAGTGGAGAACTTTCAGAAGGGAAATTAACAGGACATAACTGATAACTGACATCTATTAAACATGGCTCGTGTAACTACAACAGTCTACACAGGTGAGCGAAATTAAAGGATTACGTTCGACATTCCAACCACCAGAAGAAGGCCGGAGTGTACAACAGCCGAAACGTTGTGATAAACATGGCGACAAAGATGAGGACAATAATTCGAAAAATGTAAATAATGTGATTAAGAGGCAATGAAATTTAGAATAAGAAGAAATTTCAATTCATTTTTATATGTATATTAGCATTTATGCTAAATCTTAAAATTCATTTTCGACATAAATATAAAACCGCCGATAAAAACTAAGAAAGAAGACTCGATTTAATTGAAAAAATTATCATTAATTGTCTACGTAATATAAAATCTATTAAAGCTATAATACGTTAAATACTAAATACTTAAAGAAACTAAATATTCTGATTTTGAGAAAGGCAAGATTACAACTCTGAAGAGAGTTGTAAAATCTCAAAGAGAAATTCCAAAGTTCTTAGGATGCAGTGAAACCATCATCTGCAATTACTTGAAAAGTCCAAATAAGTATGGAACGGACATCAATCCTATAGAAAATGTGTGAGGGTTGATTTTTTTCAAGAGTTTATTATAGAACTTGAGAGTATTCTGAACTCAAAAACGCAATCTTAGATAGATAGGAAAAATAACTTCGTTTCAACTGCAGCAACTTGTTGATAATATGTTTAGCGGATTTTTGAAGTTATCCAATCTAACGGCGGAATTACAAGGTATTAGAGTAAAAAATGCCTTTAAATTCTGTAGTTCTGTTCGTTGGTATTTATTCATGCCGAAACAACATTTCAAAATTAACCATAATGCTCACACACACACACACACACACACACACACACACACACACACACACACACACACACACACACACACACACAACACACATACATACATATATATATATATATATATATATATATATATATATATATATATGTATAAAGATATTTGTGTATATATATATATATATAGATATATATATATATATATATATATATATATATAAAAATTGAAATGAAATTTCTTCATATTTTAAATTTGATTCTGCATAGCCCCTCTTTCATATATCTGATTTCATATTTTAGAAAATGTAAACAATATATTTTTCTTCATTTTTGAGAGTGGATTTTTTTTTTACCCTGGGATATATATATATATATATATATATATATATATATATATATATATATATATATATATATTTATATATATAAATTGAAATGAAATTTCTTCTTATTTTAAATTTGATTCTACATAACCCCTCATTCATATATCTAATTTCATATTTTAGGAAATGTAAACAATATATTTTTCTTCATTTTTGAGAGTGTTTTTTTTTTGCCCTGGGATATATATATATATATATATATATATATATATATATATATATATATATATATATATATATATGTATATATATATATATATATATATATATATATATATATATATATATATATATATATATATATATATATAAAATGAAATATATGAAATTTCTTCATATTTTAAATTTGAATCTATATAGCCCCTCATTCATATATCTGATTTCATATTTTAGAAAATGTAAACAATATATTTTTCTTTATTTTTGAGAGTAGCTTTTATTTTTGCCCTGGGATATATATATATATATATATATATATATATATATATATATATATATATATATATATATATATATAAAAATTGAAATGAAATTTCTTCATATTTTAAATTTGATTCTATATAGCCCCTCATTCATATATCTGATTTCATATTTTAGAAAATGTAAACAATATATTTTACTTCATTTTTGAGAGTGTTTTTTTTTTCCCCTGGGATATATATATATATATATATATATATATATATATATATATATATATATATATATATATATATATGTATGTATATATATATATATAAATTGAAATGATATTTATTTTTATTTTAAATTTTATTCTATATAGCCCCTCATTCATATATCTGATTTCATATTTTAAAAAATGTAAACAATATATTTTTCTTCACTTTTGAGAGTGTTTTTTTTTTTCCCTGGGATATATATATATATATATATATATATATATATATATATATATATATATATATATATATTTATATATATATATATATACATATAAATTGAAATCAAATTTGTTTATATTTTAAATTTTATTCTATATAGCCACTCATTCATATATATTATTTCATATTTTAGAAAATGTAAACAATATATTTTTTCTTCATTTTTGAGTGTGTTTTTTTTTGCCCTGGGATATATATATATATATATATATATATATATATATATATATATATATATATATATATATATATATATATATATATATATATATATATTTATATATATAAATTGAAATGAAATTTCTTCTTATTTTAAATTTGATTCTACATAACCCCTCATTCATATATCTAATTTCATATTTTAGGAAATGTAAACAATATATTTTTCTTCATTTTTGAGAGTGTTTTTTTTTTGCCCTGGATATATATATATATATATATATATATATATATATATATATATATATATATATATATATATGTATATATATATATATATATATATATATATATAAAATGAAATATATGAAATTTCTTCATATTTTAAATTTGAATCTATATAGCCCCTCATTCATATATCTGATTTCATATTTTAGAAAATGTAAACAATATATTTTTCTTTATTTTTGAGAGTAGCTTTTATTTTTGCCCTGGGATATATATATATATATATATATATATATATATATATATATATATATATATATATATATATATATATATATATATATAAAAATTGAAATGAAATTTCTTCATATTTTAAATTTGATTCTATATAGCCCCTCATTCATATATCTGATTTCATATTTTAGAAAATGTAAACAATATATTTTACTTTATTTTTGAGAGTGTTTTTTTTTCCCCTGGGATATATATATATATATATATATATATATATATATATATATATATATATATATATATATATATATATATATATGTATGTATATATATATATAAATTGAAATGATATTTATTTTTATTTTAAATTTTATTCTATATAGCCCCTCATTCATATATCTGATTTCATATTTTAAAAAATGTAAACAATATATTTTTCTTCACTTTTGAGAGTGTTTTTTTTTTTCCCTGGGATATATATATATATATATATATATATATATATATATATATATATATATATATATATTTATATATATATATATATACATATAAATTGAAATCAAATTTGTTTATATTTTAAATTTTATTCTATATAGCCACTCATTCATATATATTATTTCATATTTTAGAAAATGTAAACAATATATTTTTTCTTCATTTTTGAGTGTGTTTTTTTTTGCCCTGGGATATATATATATATATATATATATATATATATATATATATATATATATATATATATATATATATATATATATATATATACATATATATATATATATATATATATATAAATTGAAATGAAATTTCTTCATATTTTAAATTTGATTCTATATAGCCCTTCATTCATATATCTGATTTCATATTTTAGAAAATGTAAACAATATAGTTTTCTTCACTTTTGAGAGTGGGTTTTTTTTTTGCCCTGGGATATATATATATATATATATATATATATATATATATATATATATATATATATATATATATATATATATATATTGTAACTACGAAATCAAACTTTTACCAATATTACAAATACATATTCCAGTGGCAAGTCGGTATTTATCTTTATATGAAAAAAAAGTATTTAGTACTCATTAGATATGATCATAACTATAACCTATTGCCGGCCGTGCTCTTTTAAATATCGCAACTCCATTGGCCGAAAAGGTTAGTATGTATAATGTGTATCTTTTAGGGAGGCTGAGAAACTGTCTTGATGCCCATCTTGCTCAAATAGTCTGTGACAAGAATGGAGTTGTTGACTGGTGCATTGTCCTGGAGGAAATTCCACTGACACTATTTGAAAAGTCCTGGCCTCTTCCGAAACAATCTCTTCCTTAACTCTCTTTAAACCTCAACATAGTATCCCTAACCCTAGCCCTTTTGCCTATGAACTCTGGTGTATTGACTTCCTTATTCCTCCCACACGTCTCATCGCCCCTCGCAGATTCCCTGCCTTTCTTGAATCGCTTATGCTACTCAAAAACTGACGCTCGATTCATGCCAGGTTGTCCAAAAGCAGTCTGAAGCATTCCATACGTTTCTGTGGCATTTTTTGTACGTTAAAACATAATTTTAGTGCATATCATTCTTCCTCACGTCCAGATTGCACTTTTGAATTCACCAGCTGTGACAATCAGGCTTTAGTAGGGTGTATTCCAATTCCTGCTGTAGCTGTTCATTTAAACCTGAAATCATAAAAATTGGTCAGTCATCTCATAAGATATATAGCAATAACATAATTAATTTTCAAGAGACTACGACAATTTTAAATGCCCATACGAAAAAAGTCTGGAAACTTATTGAATTCACCACGTACATACATACATAATTATATATATATATATATATATATATATATATATATATATATATATATATATATATATATATATATATATATATGCATATATATACTCATTAGTGTTTTTTCACATCAGCGTTAGCCGATTGCCTTTTCCAGGAGATTGAGTGACAGCAAGTCTCCTTAATTCTCCTGGACTCTTCTCAATATTCTGGCCGTTCTCAATAATGTAATAGTTTGGATAGTCTCCACTCATCCGCCAACTTCCATGTCTTCCAGTCCCTTTAGTAATCTTTTAGTTATTGTTCCAAACGCACCAATTACAATTGGTATAATTGTCACCTGCATGTTCCATAGTTTTTTTTCAAGTGCCGAGCAAGGTCGAGGTATTTATCCTTCTTTTCACATTCTTTCACTTTATTCTGTGGTCAGTCAGGCCAGCAAAGTCAACAATTTTGCAAGTTCTCTTCTTTTTGTTGATCATTATTATTGAAATTTTCAGCAAGTTATGGTTCAAAATGTGTTAGAAATATGTCACCTCACGGTTGAAAAAATTACTGAATTGAAGCGTAAATCAATTAATAAAACTATTGTAAACAAAGAATAGGTAAAGAAAAATATTTGAAAAGATCATAAAAATCTACTTACCGTGAAATTCTTTGTCATATTCAGTACTTCCTATTGTGACACTAAAAGTTCACACACACACACACACGCACACACACATATATATATGTATATATATATCGTCATCATCAACATCATGTCGTGCCGCCAGCACGGATATCCCTGACCATCTCTCGCCATTCTCCGTATCATTCATCGCCTCCGGCAGGTCTTCTGAGTTACATCCCGTGTCCTCACATAGCTGCTGTATGTAAGTTCGGGCTGGTCGTCCTGCTTTTGCTTGGCCATATTAGGGAGTCCATAGGAGTACGTCACTTACGAGCTCGTCCTTGCTTCTCCAGTAGTGTCCGGCGTGTCTGGCTCGTCTAACCTATATAGTTTTCGTGATGGGAGGCAAGTGGCCGTACAGTTGGCGTCTCGTGGGGTGTTGTCGCCATGACTTGTTCAATGCTTATAAATGCTATTAACATGTTAAAAGAGTGATGAAATGGATGATATGTCAAATCACTTATTATTATTTATCTGTTACATGAAATTTCACAGTATTTTTTCTTCAATAGGAACTTGGAACACTTTCTATATTTTTCGTGGAAGAGCATTTTTAAAAATGTTTCTATAGGAATTCTATTTTAAGCATAATCTTTCCAAACTCATCTGTAATACATCGTACCTGCTCTCTCTCTCTCTCTCTCTCTCTCTCTCTCTCTCTCTCACACACACACACACACACACACACACACACACACACACAGAAGCACCTGCACCTCAACAATGCAATTGTGCATGCATCTAAAAGAACATTGGAAAATTAATGTCCAAAGGTTTTTGCATAATGATGAACATTCCATTTATTCAACGTAAAATTAATGATTTTTGTACATAGTCTCCTTCTTTCTCAATGCATTTAATCCAGTGATAAATAAGATTGGCTATTCAGATAAAAATTCCCCGGAGGAGAAAGTGTTGTAGTGAAAGAGGATTGTTTGTATTCCAATCCAGCATCAAATATTGCGTGTTTTGATTCAGATGTACACATATGCGTCCATACACTCTTACCCTTGTGTACGCCTTCCAGAAATATTTGTGTGTGTGTGTGTGCACATGCATATGTGTGTGTGTGTGTGTGTGTGTGTGTGTGTGTGTGTGTGTGTGTGTGTGTGTAAAAAGTATGTTATTCAGGCCATGAGATTACAAATAGCTGAATAAACAGCTGCATTAATTGTTTCAGTTTTTCTAACAAACCATCATCAGAGGCAATATTGATATGTTATGTATTTTTTTCTACTTACATACAATTTGGAAACGGAAATGTTGTAAAAGTCTAAGCATTTTAAAAGCGTTAATAGCGTTCTGTTTCAAATTTATGCGGCGAGTTTAGTGTTCA
>CAUZXS010006631.1:17500-104308 GCA_963585895.1 Sepioteuthis lessoniana
GTCTGTGGGTGAATATATATATTTCACAACAATTATCTAGAACTATACCATGAACTTTTGACTGAAAGGAAAGGACTTTGCCCGAAAGTAACACAATAATTTCTACAAGAATTGTGCGGTTATGAACATCAAAAATCGGTAGAACCCCCCCACACACACACACACACACGCACCAAAAGTATAGCACAAAGAAACTAACTTGGCTAAAAAATCTAAAGTCAATAATTCAGGCAAAAAAAAATAAATTGGGATTCAAAGAAAACAAAAAATATACACAAAAAAGAACCTAAATATACACATTAATAACAAACCCATACATCCCATCGAATTTTTATCCCCCAAGATAATAGTACAATTGAAAAAAAAATCACCCAAATACACCTTAGCACACTAAAATATAACCACACCTCAGAGATGATTTTGAAAAAAAAAACACCAATACACACACGAAATTGTTTTACAATAAACAGATAAAGTGTAACGTACACCAACACCAACGAACAACTCAATAGAAAGATGAAATTCATTCCTATCCACGCCATCACATACACAAAAAATTAACACAACTACGATACATACTTCCAAACATAGGAAGTGCACTATCCTTTACAATATTCTGTAAACGCGTAAAGGAAAATAAGATTTTTTTGTTATGACTACGAACATGTCCTGATTCGAACGTGTCCCCACCAATATAAAATAATTTCATTTTAAAATAGACTTTGTGGGAAGTCTGATAAATCTTTTCTCTAAATGATCTTTACTGAACAGAATAACATATGATCTAGCCTGTTTAAACATAATTCTTGTACTCTTGTTATATTCTCATATGCCGTATCATAATAACACAACAATAACGACGCAATGATAAAGATGCACGCAGGAAGACTTCTTTAACAAAATATTTACCTCTCACTTTATTGCAAGGGTTCGAAAAGGGTTGTTCAAGGTTTGCGTGTGAAAGGGAGCTGAAGACCGAACAGAACTGAAATATTTTGACCCCTCACACATATGGCCGTCAACGTTGTGTCTTTCTCGTTCTCCTGATGTTCAACCGGAGTTCCAGAGGTCCTCTTTGCTGGGTGATGGCTTCCTTTACTCCATCTTATCAGCAACTTCTCTGGTCCCCAAACTCAATCGGAGTTCCCGACCGGGTGTGATTTTACCTACCACAACTCGTCCTACTCCGACTCCAACTCTTCTGCAACTGCTACTCGAACTCAACTGTCTGACTTCTGTCTTGACTGAGCTATATAATAGTTCAACGCCCACTCGATCGCCCACTCGATCTTTGAAATCGCCTGTTTAATCGTCATCAAGCGGAAATAACTGTCATGCAGTTCACAGGTCACTCTCTTCCGGTGCATCAGTCTATGAGTGTACCATTGGAATTTTTTTAGCTCGTCCCATTTCATCAGCCAATTTCCGCCCACGCAATTTCCTCTCATTAATGCCATTAGAATGTGTCACCTCCTTACGGTGCATTACCTTGGAATGGCGTTTTTGGTCGGGTCGAAGGTCAAAATATAACACTCAGATTCAATTATGATTTGCTTCTCGATTTAAAGATATGAAAGTGCACTTATTGACTGAATATTTCTTTTGAAACTACATGAATCATTATAATAGAAAAATAGATTGATCGGTTTTAACGTAATGTCAAGCTATCTAGCGTTATTTTAACTCTATAGTTAAGTAAATCACGATCTTTGTGCGTTCATATTTAGTATTTTTGTTTAGTTGTATCTTAAGTTCTAAAGATATTTTGGTTTATTTTTTGGCACATGGTCTTATCAAATAATAATCATGGTAAAACAAATCTATTTGATACATAGATAGGATATTATCATTCCAAGTTGACTTGATGTATGATTTATTTTCAAACAGAAAAGGACATTGTGAACGAGATATTTGGGTATTATTTAATATACAAACTCTGATAAAAGAATTTTTTTCGTATTGTTTTCTTTGGAAAATTAACATAATCTAAGTTGCTACCACATTACCCAAGTCTAATTTTATGCCATTTTACTTCAAGATAAATTTATCGCAGAAAATTCATCACCGTACAATTCGTAGTCAGTCAAATCATTGTGTGGTAAATTCATTGTAGGTTAATTCATCGTATGGTAAATTGATATTATGATAAATTTATCACCAGCAAATTCATCGAATGGTAATTTTATATTAGGTAAATTTATCGTATCAGATTTAAACTTAAACCTAACATTCACCTCTTTTTATTTGAATTCTTAAAAGCAATGATCAAAGTCTGAATTTAGTCATGACTAATTTAACTACAATAAATTTATCGGACATTGAATTTATTGGTGATAAATTTACCATTGGAGCAATTTAGCAGGATTAATTGAACGACGATGAATTTACAGCAATAAATTTACTGGATATGAACAACGAGTAGGTACTGAAAAGTTCTCTGTCCGACCAAGAACGGATTGTACAATAGCCATAAATCTTATACAACAACCCGTTCAAAAGACTAGGCGCAAACCTTTTTCCAGAGTCTTTAAAAATTAAAACCAAATAAACAATTTATTAAAAAATTTATTAAAAAGATATCATTACCGTTTTGCTTTGACAAGTTTCTTAAAATTCTCTAAAATTTAAACAGAATTAATTAGAATAAAATTCTTACAACTTTTTTTTTGTGGGGGGAGGTTGTACAAGTGAATCACACTCTATACTTACTAGACATAGTTCTGTTCCAATTTTTTTTTTCTTAAGCTGAAAATTAATATCAAGATTTAAAGTCTTGTTGGACATAAGAAAATTTATATCATAGCGCCTATTAAAAGAGGATTTCCTCTTAAAAACTCACTGAAATAAGTGAATGGAATACAAATAAAATCACTTTAAAGAATGTTAAAGTCTTATTCTTTGTTTATTTCTGCCTAGGTTAATAGATCTTCAGCCTTGTTAAATTTTAGAAATTAACTCTCATCTTAAAGAAAACTAAAGTGTCATCTTTATTCATTTCTGCCTGGGTATATGGACCTTATGTTCAGATAATTTTAGAATATAACTCGTCTCTCAAAAAAAAATGAAATTTCATTCTTTGTTAATATCTTATTGGCAAACAGAATTTCAGTCTCAATAATTTATATACACGCATACAAACTCTGATTTATCCTTTATTTCCTTAATTTTGGCGTTTCAGAAAGATTTGTAAAAAGCAATTAATTAAACCAATGCGAATAATTATGTACTATTGCCATATACACGAATATGGCCATGTGCCAAATGGACATCTAATGTTGGTAACAAAAATACATAATGTTCATATAGAAAGGTTTCGACAGAAGGAGAGAGACACAATCTTTTTATGCTGGCTTCTTCATCTGGTCCCTATCTTGTGCGGCACCCATGGCGCGCAAATTCGTCTCGCCTCAGCGAGCCCCAAAAGTCGAACCTCCTCGTTCGGCGTCTAGTTTCAACTCTCTAACTTTCTTCGAAATCCCCAAAATCTCCGCGCGCTTCCGGTGCGTGACGTCATTTGCACACTGTCACCCCGTTTCATCTCTGGCTATTGTGACATCTCTGAGTGACACGTCCGCCCTCATGTGCACGCGTTAACACCTTCATCAAGTTTGCACCTAACTAACCCATGTGCTGAACCGAAAGGTTCTCAACCTAACTAAACCCAAAGGCATGAACCGAAATCCATCGGCTATTATATTACAATTACGCTGACTCAAGTTATATTAGAATGTGCTTTAAAAACCAATTTTGTTGTCAACACTGTTATCTTTGATAAACATAATAAATATTATCTTAATTGATATTGTATTATAACAATTCTTTATCTTTTTATTTATTTCATAATTTCATCATAATTCTAATATTAATTAAACAGTATGTCTCCAACGTGCAACTTATAATACTTTTTTTCCCATTGTGTAATACTTAGGTACTGAAGATTATTAAGTTGTAGGGACATATCATATATACGTTTCTTTTTTCATATATCTCTAAATACGTGGGTTGGTGAAATAAACAAAATTACTATTTTCACTTCACTTTTGTTAGAGAGACACTTCAGTGCTCTTTGCACTAGGAAAAGATTTTCAACTTGAACAGAAAAGAATCAAAAATCTTCCCACGGAAATCCGTTTTCTGCTTAAATCAATCTACATAGAAAATTACACGATTATACTGGATTGAAACAAATGTATGAACTTTTCACGAAATAGTCAGGAAATAAGCAAAGTCTGAGTAAGAGGCAATAGGTAAGAAAGAAAGAAAGAAAGAAGATAAATACTGAGAATAAATAGTAAAATAATAAAAATAAAGAATAGCAAAATAGGGAAAAATTCAACGTGAATAAAAAAAAAAAAAAAAGAAAATAATAAAATGGAAGAAAACGATGGAAACCAAGTAAAAGAAAGAAAGAAAGAAATGAAAATCTTGAAAATATTGAAAAAGAAAAAAGAAAAGCAAAAGAAAGAAAAAGAAAGAAAAAAACAGATGATAAGAAGCACACACACAAAAATAAAACAAATGACAAAAATCACTAAAAAGAAAAAAAATGAAAATACACCAATATATAAGAAAGAAAGAAAGAAAGAACCGACGATAAGAAACATAAAATAAAAAAAAAAAAGTAAATGCACGATGATCAAGGAAAGAAAGAAAGAAACAGACGAATAAACAAACAAACAAATAAACAAGCAGACAAACAAACAAGCAACAAAGAAAGAAAGAAAGAAGAATCAATGATAAGAAACATGAAATGAAAAGAAAGTAATTGCACGATGATAAAAGAAAGAAAGAAAGAAAGAAAGAAAGAAAGAAAGCGTATTAGATTATTATAAGTAGAGAAAAAAAAGGGAAATCCTGGATAATATATCGAAAAGAGAAAAAGGAAAAGAAACAAATAGAAATAAAAGAAAGAAAGAGAGAAATAACAGAAAGATAAAAAAGAAGAGAAAAAAGAAGAAATGAAGAGAAGCAACCGTTTTCTAAGTTTTAATAATAGAAAAGAAGAAAAGAAATCAATATATATTTGATAAAATCCAGAAGGATGTAGAATTAGAGAAAAGCGGGGGAAAAACCAGTGGGAAAAAGGTGCGTTAACGCGTGACAGGAAGACAGATAGAAGCAGAAGAAAAAAATCAATTGACACAGAAAGTGCAAAAAATGCTAAGGTGATTTTCTTGTTCGATTTTTACCACCAGAACCAATGATTGATGATTCAGAATCGAATGAGAAAAAAGATCACCTTCACCTACATCGCCGCCACTGAGACCAGGAACACCAGCCAATAGCTGAACGGACTGCAATGGAATCTACAAGCGTATCATTTCAAGAATTGTCGCAGGCCATTAGATGATTGCGATAATTGCCGGTTGCCACTCAACTGGAACTCAATTTACCCTTTCATGCAAATTTCTTTTCTTTTTTTTTTTTTCGTTTTCAATTGGTGTGCCTGTTACTCATATGAAATCGTTTCATTTGTCGCAGTGTTGACATATTCCTCTTCTTTCTTTCTTTTCATTTATATTGTTTGATCTATTAAAACACTAGACACATTAGATCAAAATTGTACAGAGTTTAAATAGTATGAGTAAAGCAATTGTTTTCGTAGAGCACTTTACGGTATGAATTGTGGCAAAATCAAGAATGACAAAATCCTTTTTTATTCTTTTGATATATTTTTTTGTTTGATCTTTTCAAACAAAAGACATGTTAGATAAAAAAAAAAATGTGCACCGATTTTAGTTGTGAGCTAAACAATAGTTTCTCTGGAACACTTCGAGGTAAAACATGAATCAAAATCAAAGTTTTGTAGAATAGCCATTGATATTTATATTTACAAACCTCTTAACACTAGTAGGATGAGACACAAATTCAATTTTTTAAGCGAAGTTTAACAGTTTTGAATCCTGAGTTTTTCTTCTTATAGACCGATGAACATACCATAGTTAAGGATCCAAGCCTGCACTAATATTTATCAAGTGCTGTCAGGTGGCTGGAATTGTTGGATGCATCCCTTTTCTAAGATTGTTAATGATATGTGAATAGCTAATCAACTTTCTATAAAGATTTACCTCGTATTGCCGCGTTAATACCCTGCTACGATAACCACGAAGTTTTCCTCCCAGTGAATGATTTATAATAATCCTTTAAAGCATAATGTATCACTTGATTATTTATATTCTCTAATTCTGACAGAACCTAACTTCATTACCAATGTATGATCCAAATCCAACCCAGTTGGTGGGGCTTAGAATATACTGACCTCTCGCCAGCAGAAAGGTAGGGTTCCACACACACAAAATAAAGGTTGCTCTTCATTTGATCAAGAGAATCCAGTTCTGGCCAGTACTGTTACCCGTAATAGTAATATCTATTTTGATCACGTGTGGATCAAATAAATCGGTTTAACCGTATGCAGAAAACACTCTAGAGAAAAATAAGCCAGAATGTAAATATGAATATACAATGACAGGTTCTTTATTTATTGACAAATCAACCTTCGTGGGTAATCCAAAGCCAAATCCAACCTTGTAGAAGAACAGCAAAGGTACTATTTAACGCATAGCGGGTGGGGATCATCCATCTAAATGATTTGATTGATTGGATCAAAAGTCATGTCAACATACCTACGATTATTTTACATCTAAAGGCGAGAAACTCACGTTTATTGTAAGTTCATATTTACATCTTTTGAATAGTTTTTTCTTCATTTGTTTTTTGTGTTTTTTGTTTTTTTGGGGTGTGTGTTTTTCGTTTTGCACTGGGTCCTATTGAATACGAATATTTGTTAAACAAATCTATTTGAGCCATGTTGGAACCCAAACAGCGACTTTATTTATTTCACCTCAAATGTCTGTACTTTGGCGTATAATAAAGGTCAGTGTCAATACCAATTATCTGTCCCCAATAATACATATATTTAACGGTTGAGCATGTTGCCCGAACACAAGTTAACGAGTACTTCCATTCCGGGTTATGATAAGTCTTAGATTACTCGCAGTGAATATCTACTCTACACTCACCAAATCTTCAGAACTGGAGCCTCACTATCACATGTACTTTGGTGTCATACTTTGGACACTCCTCTGCGTCTCCTGGGGGGGTATAGTCAGTGCATTCTAATCCCCAACGTCAGGGTGGGTTACCCATCCTACCACTAAATACCCTTATCCATTCTTAACACTTATGGTTTGCGTGTGACTTAACTGTAAGTCTACTTTCTGGCTTCCATGATGTTTTCTCTGACTAAAGAAATAATCAGAAGATTTTTTTTCCATTTTATTATCTGTATGATAGTTTATTTTCCTTCTGTCTTTTTTCAAAGCGTACGGGCAGAATGTTTTATGATTTTAAAGATGCCATTTGAAAAAGATAATCAGCGAGAATCTGAAATAAAACTAAAACCAAAGAAAAATAAATTTCAAATTTAGGGATTGCTTCCAATTTCTTCAAATGGAAATAAAAGAAAGTGTTGTTGAAACTTTTTCTCTGAAACCAAAGGAAACCAAGAGGTATTATAATATTCCTCTGCTATGGTTGACTATTGAAGCATTTTTAATTAGTTTTCCTTCAGAAATATTAGAGCACGTCAAAATTTTTGCAATATTTGCTTCGATCTTATTTTCCTGAATAAACTCTTGGAACTTGGAATCAAACAGTTGCCATATCCAGTATTTAGTCAGAACCTCATTCCCTAGGTTTATTTTCTATTCCAATCCTTGTCACAATTCTTGCTATCGACATTCTTCAACAACGAATAGGAAGTTGAAACTTCAGTGCAGGAGTTGTGTACCTTTAAGATAATCGTGGGTATCAGCGTGGTATATAAAAAAACAAACTTGCAGAAACCTGACTTTAGAAAGTGTATGATACGATGGCCACCAATTTGACTGCAAGGTAACTTTCGTTGAACCTTGAAAAAAAACAATTAACTAATCAAAATATTAGAAAAATATTGATTCAACTTAGTCACACACACACACACACACACACACACACATATATATATATATATATATATATATATAAATTTTCAAAACTCATTTAAAAAAATACAAACACACTTTACACAAGCAAGCATCCCCTGATGATGGCCTATGAAGGATCCAAAAGTGCTAGGGACAATTTGGGGAAATGCATCTATCAATTCCAACCTGAAACTAAGACAATTATCAGAAAACTTTAAAAGGGTCTTCAATAAATCATCCAGACAAAATTTGTTTTCATTATTTAATGAAATATGCTTAAATGAACGACTGCTGCCAAACCACACACACACACACAACTTGAAAAACAGAAGTTACTAAGTCTTTTTCTTGTGAGAAAGGATGATATTGGTTAGAGTGTTAATATTTTCGAAAATATACATCAAAAGAAAGAGAAATTCAAGCATTTAATGTTGTAGATTGCATTGTCTAACGCTCACTGATATATTTTGTGAGAGTAAAAGATCTTTCCAAGAGTATGTCACTACGCCGGAGAGAAGAAATATCTATGCACAAATATGTTAGTCGATGCAACTAAAAAATCATAGTGTGAAGTTACTATAGACATCTCCATATAAAAATGTTTCTATTCAATATCAAACGATATTGAATATCAATGCAATCATGAAAGTAAAGAATGAAATATTTTCACTTAAAAGAAATAAAGTCAAATGTTTTGAGAAGATTTACAGAATAACCCTATAAGTCTACTTAAAATTTATCTATTTGATCGATTATTTATAAGATTCAAGTTGGTTGGAAATTAGATTTTTAAAAAATTAATGATTCATCTATAATCCTCATTGGTTAAAAATATAGTTTTAACAATCTAGGAGGGAAAAGATTTATTAAAATATTTTAGCTTTTATCCTTCAAATTTTACGATGCTAGTCAACTATTGTCTTCTCTATATTTTTAACCAATGAGGATTATAGATGAATCATTTATAAAATTGACACGAGAAACTGGCATTTTTGTATTTACATTTTTTCGTTTATTGACAAATTGGTGCTTGTTCAGTTTTTGAAATTTCTTTGAAATTTCGGTTTTAACAATCTAGGAGGGAAAAGATTTATTAAAATGTTTTAGCTTTTATCCTTCAAATTTTGCGATGCTAGTCAACTATTGTCTTCTCCGAAATTTCAAAGAAATTTTAAAAACTGTGAACAAACACCAATTTGTCAATAAACGCAAAAATGTAAATAAAAAATGCCAGTTTCTCGTGTCAATTTTTGCACAAAAATTTACACTTTTTTAGCATGAAAATCAGTTGATTTTCCACATTTATACTGAGGTGATCGTGATGTAATATTGACAGTCGTAAGAAATGTACCTTGCGAATCAAATTCAAAACTTGAACGAGGTTGTTTGAATTTTACCTAGCGTAAATACCACTGGAAAATATTTGATTCCAATCATCCCTCCACGAGAAATGGGTAAATGGTAGAACAGATTGGGCATAGTAAACTTTGTATGAAAACCAGTGTAGGAGAAAGGAAACTCTGAATTCAAACCCGTTAAACTCACTTTAGAAATTTATCTTCCGTCGCACCCTGCTGGTGCGCTAGGTTTGCTCACACACACACACACACACACACACACGCACACCTATATATATATATATATATATATATATATATATATATATAGTACTATAACCTATCAAAACTGATAGCCGTTATGAAGATTTTAGGGATGATGCATTTTACTATATTCCACTTTAAAGCAGAGTAGAAATTTCTAGTGCAAGGATAATTTCTGGATGCTCAAGATTCACAGTAAACTTTTTTTAATCATCCAAATTATGATGTATTTAAATGAGATGATGCAATATGATCACCCCAATTGACTGGCCGTTGGTTTCGTCCCTTTGTCTAATGGCATATTAAGCTTCTTTGGTTAGTAATTTCCAAAGCCATGCATGTAGAAAAACAATAGTGGTACGTTTTAAGCCCTAGTTACCTTAATGGTTATCGTTGTTGAAAATTGACACGATCAACCGGATTCAAATCCTGACCGGAGCTGATTACTTTTTTCTGCATACCACTAATACCCTTGGGAATGGTATGAATCCAACTATTCTCCCTGTAGCTATGTATGAATTATAGAGCTCACTAACCTCGGCATGGCCACCGGTCTAGGTAGGAAGAAAATCAACTAAACTCCGCTTTAAATTGATCTTGTGCCACATCTTGTTCGTGTGAAAGAGTTGATAACTACATCCTTGCGGGGGGAATAAAGACTACTTGAATATAGAACTTTTTTATTTTGTTCTCAAGGTGATGGATGCTTGGTATAATAATTTTATTTACTATGCATAATTTAGTCGGTTTAGCTGATGAAGCGTTCAAGATTATTTTGTTGAACGAGAAAGTGTCAAACTTCGTGTCAAGACTTCGAAAGTGACTTCTGCAATAAATTATCTTTATTTAGTGACAATAAAAAATACCAAGATAATCTTTGAAAATGAAATTAAATATTTTCCGAAGTCATCTATCGAAAAAGGAAATGTATCCCTTCTTTACCTGTGAACAGCACATTCCCCAAGGCAAAAAATGTTGAGTTAGTCGAAAAAATACACACAGCAAATTGTCATTTTCTTATGAAAATTAGAAAGTTTCATTTTGTTCTAAGAAAGACGTCATTCAGCTAAAACTGTTTTATGATCTATTTTCTAAGGATTCGAAGTTCTCTCTATGTTCGAAAGAGAATTTTCTGAACTTTGTTAATTAACAAAACTAAATGCTAAGAAAACAGTCCGCAACAGTTGTGTAGAAATCTGGAGACTAAAAATGATGATACCCTATTTGGTGCTACCATTCTAGGTCCGCGAAAATGGCGACGAAAAGGCACTGCACATTCCTCACTGCTCAAGAACAAGTGCCTCACCATCTAATGCACTTTAGTGTGATGCCTAAGACACTGTAGTAGTAGTAGTCGTAGTAGTCGTAAAATATAAATTTGAAATATACGTTCTATTTTCTTTCATGAATGTCTTCTGGGCATTTCTAGATAATATTGATTTATTTTAATGGTATCTGAAACCATCTTGGGTTATTTCATGCCTAGAGGATAAGGAATCACGTTCATATTCGTTCATAGTTTCATTTTTCGTAGCTTCCTAACAGACTTTTTGTGCATGATCTGATTGAATGGGAAATATGTTTAAACATACATATTTAATCAATAGATCTGATCCATACAGGTACTGCTATTCCGGATCAAAGTGGATCTGTTATATACTCATAATGATAACAACACAATAATGACGACACAAGAAGGCTTCTTTATAAATATATGTACCTCTCACTTTATTATAAGGGTTCGAAAAGGGTTACTCAGGGTTTGCGTGTGAGAGGGAGTTGAAGACCGAACAGAACTGCAATATTTTGACCCCCACTCTTATGTCCGTCAACGTTGTGTCTTTCTCGTTCTCCAGGGCTGCTCATCCGGGGGCCCAGAGGCCCAGCTCCCTACTGGATGATGGCTTTCTTTACTACTTCTTATCAGCATCTTCTCTGGACCCCAATTCAATCGGGAGCCCCGAACCCCTTCGGCCTGGTGTGGCTTTCCCTACCACATCGCGTCTATAACTCCGTCCGATCTCTAACTGCAACTATCTGACTTCTGTCTTGACTGAGTTATATAATAGTTCAACGTCCACTCAGTCACCTACTCGATCTTTGGAATGGCATGATTGATCGTCATCACTCTCTTCCGATGCATCAGTCTATGAGTGTACCATGGGAATTTTTTTACCTCGTCCCATTTCATCAGCCAATTTCAGCCCACACGATTTCCTCTCATAACTGCCATTAGAATATGTCACTTCCTTTCGGTGCATCATCTTGGAATGGCATTTTTGGCCGGGTCGAAGTTCAAAATACAACAGATCAAGGTGAAATGGTAATGATGAAGTAATCCAAAAGAAACAGATCTCCAGAACTGAACTCAACATCTGATACATAAATTTTGGTAGAAAAGTAAGAAAGAAATCCCCCCAAAACAAATATTTATATTTGTTTGCTATTGTCTCTCTTTTCCCACCCAACCATGTCTTTGTCAACTTGCTACATTCGTTATTCAAAGGCCTGAAATTCTTATATTTTTCTCTGTAAAGTAGTGGCTTATTAATTCTTTTATGGCTGGGCTTCTCGAAATGGTCCATGTAAATCCCTGGGGTGAATCAAATGTTGCTTTGATTAAAAGTTTAGAGGTCCACATTTGGTGAATTTCCAAGTTTTCATTTCATGACAAAAGAGGTCTGGATCTTTACTTTTTGTGTCAATTTCATTATCGTCAGGTATTTCTGGAAGTTGGAATCATTATATTATTCAACATTCCATTTATAAGACATTAAACATTATAATAATCAACCGCACCAAACCCATCCGTCCAGTAAAAATATTTTAACAATTAAAGGTTCATTTACATTTACAACTTATTGATTATTTTTTTGGCAAAATCAATAAAAATTAGTAAATTACTTTTTTTTTTGTAATTTAATTTGCACTTAATTTATTTGGGGATGAATGGAAATTTAGTTTCCAGGGGTTTATCAAGAAGAACGTTTTAGAAGCCTTTAATAAAATTCATTCTTGTCCGATTAGAAAGTCATTACGTGGATTTTTCCATTTTTCTTTTTAAATGCCCTCTTTACGTTTATGACTCTGAAATATCTTTCGTTTATCTCTGTATTGTTCTTGCGGGTTTTTTTCTTCCTATTTTTGGCTTCTAGTTTTCTAACCTTACATTCATCCGCTCTGTGTTTGTTTTTTTTTATTTTCAAAGAAACCCAAAAATCTTAAGCGGAATGCTGAAGTTTCGGTCAGCCAAATATTGGCTCTGGATCTGCCATTTATTTTTGGTAGATAGCAGCGCCATCTTCGGGTCTCGTTGTCATTAATGTCGGCGTCGAGATTCAATATTCCATTTCCTTGTCTTGTGCACTGTCCGTCTTTTTCTTGATTCTTCGATTTCTGCCTGGCGGTGCGAAACGGCAGTTAAGCCATGCCGGTTATTGTGAACCAAATTAGGGGAGATGGAATTGACCAGCGGGGCATGCAAAACAACCTATTTCAACATGGCAAGCAATTGGATCTTCCAGAGAATCAAATTTTACCAAAGAATGATGGCGGTCGCTGTACAGGTCGATGGCAATTCTTCTAACAGTGAGAAAGTGAATAAGTTCAATGTGGTCGATTATGGACTATCTTGGTTACGGATAAATTCGACTTTGCAGAGCTGTTGGTGGAATGGTAAAATCAGAAATTTGTCGTAAAGTTGGACAATACACAATGCTGAAGCTTTTTCGACTAATGAAGTTTTGCTGGGCCTGTGGGACGTCTTCTGACATTAAGATAAGGAAGAATATATTAGTCTCATAAAACCAAGCTGTGGACATGTAGAATAAGTTTAACCCTGGGCAAATATCTCCTTTATGTTATTCATGTTAATCTTAAACGCAAAGTTGAATCATAGAAAGGTGAATACATAGCATTTAACGTTCATTCGACCTTTTGCTTTCTCTTATTCCCTTTGTCTTTACTTATCACTGGCTCTTTTTTCACCCTAAGTTTAAGAATATTTTCACTCGATATCCCTTTTATCTCAGCCTTTGTTCTGTTACCTAATTCTCTTTCTAAATTGTCTTTTTCTCTATATCTTTCTTTCTTAATTCGCTTTATTTCTTTTTTTTTTTCTCTTTGTCCATTATTGCACCCTGAAGGTGAGGCCTAAAACACATCTACTGCATCTTTTTCAGAAGAAAATACCGCCGCTCAAGAAAGTCGTGGGTAGAACAATAAAATGCTTTCCATGACGCTCTGGTCCAGGAGATTTGTTGAATGTCAAGTGAACCCTTAATTAGCATGATGCAAGTTCATTGATCGAATAGTAATATCTGTTACGGTTCCATCTTTAGATCTAATACCTCTGTTTGATATAAAGAAGAGGTTACTTGTTAAAAAAGTGAAAATGATTTTTTTATCTATATGACTGAAGAGTAACATTTTTAAAAAAGACTTCAGAGAAAATATCGCAACAAACAAAAAAATCAACCAAACAATCAATGCTCAATTATTAGCAAATCTACAATTATCTCACTTTCTTGTTCTTTCTCTCTTTCGCTTTCTCTCTTTCTTCGTCTGTCTTTCTGTCTCTGTGTCTGTCTCTCTCTCTCTCTCTCTCAATATATATATATATATATACTAGGCCGTTTGCACGAGCAGGATAAGATATAAGGACATAATTTAGCGGACTTTAACTGGTTTGAACCCGGAGTTATCTTTCTCCCTGGCTTGTTGCTATACCATATTTGAATGCATATCTTTATGAAAGGTATTAGCGCTATGTAAATGCAATCAGTTTCACCCAGTATTTGAACTCAGGTCATCGTGTCTAATTCTCTCGATGATTACCGTTAAGTAATCTCTTTTTCACGCTCTCTCTCTCACTCCCCCCTCTCTCTCTCACACACACACACACACACACACTCACCATCCGTCCCTGCAGGCCATCGCTTCTGGCCGGTATTCTAGAAGGCATCCTGAGTTTGCACTAAACTGATATATGAAAGTCAATGCCTGTAGGTTTTCAACACTGTCACGTCAATCAAGACATCAAGAATAGGAAAAATTACTCGTGTTCTAATCTTCCGATGATTATTCTCTGACTTGTCCTTCGTTCTACTTATAAAGTTGACTCGTTATTGAATACGTCGTTTTATACGTCATTTAATTTGGAAAAGATATGACAGCTTCCTTGACTCATTCAATCTTAAAGTAAAGGGACTCATTTTGTGACTTGAACGAATTAGAGACAGAATAGAAAGACAAGAAGTATTTGTCCTAATGCAAAGCTCTTCGAATGAATTAAGCACTCTGGTACCCGATAAGGCAAAAATGTAAACAAACGAAAGCTACACCATAATACCTTATAATTCCCTAGCTGACGTGGTTCGCTTACTGGCTGAGCGGTATGATACTAAGTCTAACGTAAACTTGGGCTGGTTTCGATCTCAGCTTTAAGCGTCGTACGTGTCAAGCCATATCGAAGACTTGTGATACAACGAAATAGTATCACAATGGATGACAATATATATATATATCATTCAACAATTTTTTGGAAAAGGATATTTTTTCCCAATATGGCCAGAAGTTTTTAAATGTAAAATGCCAACGAAGTAGAATCACAGTAGATTTTTACTCGAACTATTGGCTAGATTCGGCGTAGCAGAATCGATCTTGTCCGAGAACAGTACACAGCTTTTGTCGAAAGATTTCGAAAACTCTCGTAAAATTCAATTAATTGTACACGTAATATATTCACTCTACCACCCAAACAGAATGACGGAAAGATTTTTTAAAATGTTAAAGAGAATGTTGAAGAAGGCAAGTGGAATTGAAACTGTGAACGAAGAATTACAAAAATTCTTGTCCATATATTGCACAAAACCAAACGTAAATGTCAGTTCAAGAATTGCACTATCTGTACTCATGTTAGCAGCAAAGAAAATTTGTTCGGTATTCGAGACCTACAGAAAAAAAATGGACGAAACAAAAAATACCAATGGTAAAATACAACTCCGGCGAAAAAGTATATTTCAAGAATTATAAACTCAGAAAAGCAACGTTGGAAAATGAGAGATATCAAACTGGTCCACATCTTTTCAATCATCTTTCGTATTTATTTAACACGTCTAATTTTCCTATCGTAAGCTCTTGTTACTTCAGAACGAATTTCTGCTATCAAAACTTGCTTAATAAAACAGTTTCTCTTAATATATATATATATATATTTCTTGCTTATTTTTATTAGTGCGAATATAGACCATAATTTGTCTCTTACAATGTAATGCTTTTTTCACTATATATTCAATTTCTGGTCGGAAAGGATTGATCCTAATTCTTTTCACAACTTATTTGAAACAATTAAGTCTGTTATCAAATGCAGAAATATTATTGAATTACACATTAAGTGATGCATTGGAATTTCATTGATAAATACACACGCACAAGAAACTATCTATCTATCTATCTATCTATCTATCTAGTTGTGTGTGTGTGTGTGTGTGTGTGTGTGTGTGTGTGTGTGTGTGTGTGTGTGTGTGTGTGTGTGTGCAAGTACGATCGAGAAAATGATATTTAGCAACTAAACCCAATAAATAGTTATTGCACATGCTTTTTAGCTAATTAAAGTAATTTGTCATTGACTGAATCACATTTAAACTAGAAATATATGGTCTACTGGGATAGGGTTAGGGGATTTCCTTGTGATGTAAACGCTACTGATTTCGGACTCCAGTCAAGCTATTACATTCACATTAGAGCAAATACTTTTGAGAAAGGTATGTACACCCGAGCTTTTGCGAGAGTATTTGCCCGAAAAAGAAAGTAATAGCGCACATGTATTTCGACTAACTTTCTCCGGTGTCGCAGTCCAGTAGGTCAGCCACTATTCCACGGGTATTCCACATTAGAGTATTTATAGTTATTCATTAGACTGTCAACAAGTCAAATTACCCAGCGTTTCTCTCTTTACTCAAAATTTATCCAACAAGAAATAAAAACCTCGTAATCTTTTTTCAATGATAAAATATATCCTGACGATAATCCACCGAAATTTCTGGCAGTGCACAGCATATGAGTTGTCTGTTATTTATCCTGCCAATTACCAACAATTTAGAAAAGTATGATAACTTGGACAACGTTAATTTATTTTCCTTCTCAGTCTTTCGTCAAGGATCTCACACACTTATCGTAATGTCACTTCTGTTTCTCTTTACCAATAAAAGCCTCTCTTGAGATAATTATTCGGTGTTTCATCACCTTATCCTTACTTCCGACTTCAGTTTGAGGGTTCTTAAAAAATCTGACTGTGTATATATATATATATATATATATAAGGTCACTCTATATTTGTTTAAGCATGCGCAGTATGGTCCAATATGATTGTTTCCTAGGTTATAGTCAGACCATGCAAATATTTCATTGTGAATTTCTCACTTGAGACCAATGGTTCCCAGTTTTATCCTTTCAACCATTACTGCTTTACCTTAATTACCAACCCCTCCACTCGGGCAGGATATGACACAAGGTCAATTTTTAAGCGGAGTTTAACAGATTTGAATTCAGAGTTTTCCTTCTCCTAGACTAGTTGCCTCACCAACCTTGTCTGCCCTACTATTTACCCATAGCGGCTATAATGAGTACAGATCTCAAAATTTGGCATCTAATTATTATTTCCATTTCAATCTTGGCGTTTCCTCGTGGAAGAATCAATGGGCTGCCAAACGCGTTCAAAAGTGTTAACATGATTTGACAACAGCGGATTATTTTTTTTTGTCTTGTAATCCGACATTGTCTTTTCGGGTGGATGGAATTTGTCACCTGGAATCGCCCAGTTCGATGAAATGAGGTATGGGTTTTATTGTTGTTTTCATAGTCCTTAATGAATATTGGCTGCTTACACACAAAATCCATTAACCTTATTTGTTCGACGAGTTTCGTAACATTGAAAAGAAACATAAATAAAAAAATATTTACAAAAGGCACACACAATTTTTATTATTATTATTATTATTATTATTGACGTTGTAATTTTATTTTTTTTTTATTTCATGAGATGGTAAATAGAAGAGACATGTGAAAAAGTCTTTAATTTATTAACGGAAAATAAACGGAAAATACGTTGAAGGGTTTCTTGTTTAATTCTGTATGTTATACAAAAGATTTTCTCTTTGTTTACAAAGAAATGTGCCCTTGTCTCCTGAAGAGTTTTTTGAAATACGCATTCCATTTTTGCGTCATATGGATGACATTTTTGATAATCTGTGAATTCTGAGTTTAGAATGCCACATGTTGTGTTGTCAAAAATGTTTTAATGTATTCTCAAATTTTTACTGACTTGTTGGCTGAGCTACCCATCACAAAGATAAGAACCCCACAAAAAGGAGATACTAAGTATAATACAAAATGTTATCTGACTGTGAGTCTACAAAATTAAATATATGAACAGTTTAGAGTACACCTTATTACACCTGATTCCCTTGTTATACGTAGCGGTATTACCTGCTGAGAATTGCAACCATGTGTTGAATAATTCTGTATAAGATATGGATACTCCATACCACATTATATTAATTATTTGCATTAAAAAAAGATTACTTAAAACTGATTATTATTAATTTTGTGAAGCTACATCATCATCACGTCTTGCCATCAGCACGGATATCCCTGACCCTCTGTCGCCGCCCCTCCCTATCGTCGATTGCTTCCGGCAGGTCTCCAGGGTTTACATCCCGTATCGGCACAGAGTTGGTGTATTTAGGTTCTAACAGGTCTTCCTACATTTGTTCATCCATGTGAAAGGGTCCGCAAGAGTACATCACTCATGAGCTCGTCCCTACTTCTCCAGCAGTGTCTTGTATGTCTGGTTTGGTTTGGTTTCTTTGTTTAATGGCATATCAACCTTTGTAGGTTATTTAATGCCAAAGGTATTCTGCTAGAAGAACAGTAGTTGTACTATTTAACCCATAGCTGGGAGGATAAGGGGGTTCATACCTTTCCCAAGGGTATTTGCCCGAAAGTGAACGTAATAGCGCGACTGGAGTACGAACTCGCGTACTACGATTCCGCAGTCCATCGCTTTAACCATTACAGCACGAGGAGGACACCCCTTGTATGTCTGGTTCGTCTAGAAAGTTTAAAGCAACATAATTGAGTGTTAAAAAGTGACTTATTAAATGGAAATAATTGTTACTTGATAGATCAGTTACATCATTTTTTTTAATGTAGTCTAGAACTGAAACTAAGTCCTGAACAGTTAAATATGGAAAAATACAAGAGTCAACCAGTTTGATTGTCGCTTATTAAACTAACAGTCAATCTGAAATTGCTGGGTGCGGAAGCAAAATATGGAATCATTTTTTAAAATACTTTTAGTCTTGTAATTCCATTTTTAAAGAAAACGCAATAAATCTAAATTTTCATTATTAGCTCTATTATTCAAGAATTTTTAAAATCGAAATTCGTCCCAATATGAGTGAGCAGAAAGAGAAATGACAAAGAATCTATCATTTGCTTATCGCAGAAACAAAGCCAAATTTTCTTTACCGTATTCAAAGCAAAAGAAAAAAAAAAGAAAGAAAAAGAGCTTTTTAACGCAAAGGAGAAGTAGAGGAATGAACAAAAAAAAAAAAAAAAAGAAAGCTTCGTAACATCTCTTTCTACAGCGATTAAGAAAGACCCCACAGTGCCAATAAAAAAGAACACTGACAAATAGAAAGTCCACGAGAAAACTGTCAAGACAGAAGATTTAACAAGATTTAAGACTAGACCTAAACTCCGTTGATTATGCTATGTGGGGCGTATTTCAAAACAAAACAAATGCAACTACCAATCCAAACATTGGTTCGCCAAAGACGGCTATTGAGGAGGAATGGAATAAAATGGCTGAAGAATAATTTTCAAGGCATGCAAATCGTTTCGAAGCCGTGTTGATATAATAGTTGAAAAACAATAACGGCCATATTGAATAAAGTCACTGTTTTCTGTCTATTTTCTTATTTTGTTGTTTATTTTTTAAACTAAAATTAATCTTGTTTCATAATAGAGTCGTTTATTAATATTATTCTAGAATATTCCTAATTTTACTTCCGCTGCCTGTCTGGCTTTCATAGAATGTTTTCATTCTAATGATCAAAGCAATTATAGTGTCTGAAAAAGTTAGTCAAGGAGAAACTCCCAACGCGAGATGTCGAACACCCAATCATGCTATCACTGATTCCTTATTTTGGCTAAGCAATAAAGAGAAAGGTCTATAGATTAAAGATAAAACGTGCCCATCAAATTATAGTCACGTTGACGAAGAGCAAAGAAGACAAAATGAAGGAGATATCAATGCGACCCAATCGACAAGAGGAAGCAACTGGAAAAAAATCGAAGGGAAGAAAAATACAAACTGACCTAAAATGAGATATAAACTTACTGATCAGAATCTCATTCTTCATGTTAATATTTATGTTACATATTCATATAAAATAAAACAGTTGTGTAAGCAGCGTATATATAACATAAATAATTGAACTCATATAATTATTAGCATTAAATAGAAATAATTGAAACCATTAAATGGCATTGCAAATTATTGGTATTTGAAAAAAATACTTGCGACCATATAAATGTGGAGAAAAACCTCTAAAGAAATAGCACAAAAATGTACGATGAACTGATTTCCCGAACCTCTTGGCATAAAATAACTCTGGACGATTTGGCATACCATCTAAATAAATCAAACATTTGATTGAATATTTTGATCTTTTTTTGTATGTGCAAGAATTTTAACTAGATCGATTTTTTTTCTCTAATCACATTGTCTAAAGCAATTTTACAGAGGTTTATTTTTAAGTCTTTTTGGATTAGAAATGCCTAAGATCAAGAGAAACCAATTGATGATGATTCTTCAGTCATGGAGTTTTGGAAAATGTGGATTATTCCTTCATTGACATTACTCTCAAGTCCACTCTGAACGTCAGTGATAGTACCTATTAGGGTCCCATTTGCAGATCAAATAGACCCAGTGCCTTAATTAACGCTAAACTGTAGTGGATGATAAGGCTCCAATCCTGGTGTTTTGGGGAAGTGGAGTACCCTTCGATTTCAATTACTCTCAAATCCACTCCAACCTGAATTGTTTAGGTTCTCTGTATGGCTCAAATAGAACTTATAATACTTTAACTGCAAACAAATGAATGATATTAAATTAATTTGTTACCATTAAATAGAAATATTTGAAACCATTACACAGTGTGCAAATGAATAATGTTGATTAGTACTATTAGTGTTGAATAGCAATACCTGAAACCATTTAACTCAGTGCAAATAAAAATATGACTGATGACAGTACTTTAATTCCTTC
Organism: Sepioteuthis lessoniana; assembly: GCA_963585895.1. Classification (NCBI taxonomy): domain Eukaryota; kingdom Metazoa; phylum Mollusca; class Cephalopoda; order Myopsida; family Loliginidae; genus Sepioteuthis; species Sepioteuthis lessoniana. Next base: position 38,401 of record CAUZXS010006631.1, read on the forward strand.
AAATAGTGTACAAATAAATAAGATCTGGCTTATTGAGAATGTAACTTACAAACTATTCCTTTATATATATATATTCAATATAAAACGTTGGGTTGAGAGGACAATAAATTTTGAAAATTTCACAAAATCATTAACTTTGTTTTCAAACAAATTTTATTGGCATCATCGAGTTTACACGGAATTAACATGTGACTTATTTACATTAGGAAAACAATATTCTTCATGTGGTGTCCGTTTTCATTTCTGAAGATGTTCTTGAAAGTTGGCCTCCAATCTCTTCAGCAATGTTCTGTCAATTTGAGTAACGTCCACGCGAATAGCTGCTTTTAAATCCTCTAATGTACGGGGATTACTCTCATACACACGTGCTTTGAGGTATCCCCACCAGAAATAATCACAAATAGACAAATCAAGGGACCGAGGGGCTCAGGAAAACGCGCAAACCTGGAAATAAGGTGGACTCTGAAGAGAGGGCGAAGCACGTTCATTTACGCTCTGGCTGCGTGGTCCGTCGCTCCATCCTGTTGAAATCAAATACGTCGGATAGGCACACGTTTCGTTGTAATTCAGGCACAAAAAAGTTATTGATCATCTCGGTGTAGCGCTCGGAGTTCCCTGTTGAAATATTACCATTATTGTCTTTAAAAAAAAGTAAGGACCAATGATGTCCGCTTTACAGCATAGCAGACCGTCACTTTTGGGTTATGCAGTTGTTTTGCGTGCAGTTCTCTCAAGGTTTCAAGAGCCCAGTAACGACAGTTCTGTTGATTCACCATGCCATTAAGATGAAAATGAGTTTCCTCACTCATTAACAAAATGGGGTTGTCATTTGCCTCAAAAATGTATTTCATCTGACTTGAGAAGTTAAGCCTCTATGCATAATCCCCTGATTTCAACTGTTGGACAACAACTAATTATGTAGGGGTCTTGATGCAAAATACGCTTTACTGATCGATTACCGATGCCAAGTTCAATGGAATGCCTCCGATTGGGACTCCACAATATAGATTGTCTATCACGTTCTACATTTTCTGGTAAACGTACTCTTGGTGATGTCATTACAAGTCTTCTATCCAAAAGTTTACCTGGGGTGCGAAGTGCAATAACCCAACGTGTGATTGTCTTGTGCATGGTAGCAAAATATTTTCGATGAATGTTGAAGTGGCAAATATATTCACGCCTAATTGCGTTAAGCAGACTCTTTATTCTTCACGTAATTGTCGTAGGAAAATACCTGATGTTCTAGTGCCCACAGCACCATGGCTTCTGAAATAAAACGGAAAATGTTTAAGAAATAAATGGGAAGACCACGTGGCTGAAATAATACCTTTCAGACACATGTCTCTCACTCTGGTGTAGAATAGTAGCCATTTCAATTTTTAAAATTTTCTATGCCCCATGTAAATGTATATACAGAATTTGACCGTAATTAACCAACAAATGTTGATATGCCATAAACCCAACCAACCAACCAACCGACCAATCAGTCAACAAAACAACCAACCAGATCTAAAGATTCACTGAAACAAAACCGACTCCATACTTGTCCATTGGCTGAGTGGGTAGACCAGCATTCAATTCGAGGTCGAGTCATATCAAAAGCTTAAAAATGGTACTTGATACCTCCTTGCTTAACACACAGTAGAGATCAAGGGCAAAGTGGAGCACTCCAGGGAAAGAATTAGCGCCCTCCTTTACACCTCGGTGTAGGAGCTATTGAAAAGGGAGCTTCGGGTCGCCCTCCACTACAGTCACCAAATTTACCTTTTTTAAGTACCCATTAAAAAAAATTATTTTGAACTGTTCTTTTATTTTTATTTGGTGAGACGTTATGCATTGGGATTATAATTATTAACTATGACATTTTTCTTCTTTTCATTTTCAATATATTTTAACTTGGGTCACCAAACTCATTATATTGAATCAAATTAATAACAGTTTATTTCTCTTCAACGGTCTATATTAGCCATCGCTTTTGGTAAATCTACTAGGCTGCAAACAGCATTTCAACAGGATTGATGGATGAATGCTTTTACTTGTTGGCGAACACCGGTGTGTTCATATATCGGAATCCATTCGGAGGATGTGGCTCATCAGATTGTCGTTACTTCACCAGCAGTTCTCAACATGTCTTCATCATATTATTTGAATGCTTTGTATGATGGGAGATAACTGCTCTTCTGTAGGGTGCTGTTTTAATCAATAGTTCTGACATGGCTACATCTTGGAAGAATTCCCATTTGATTTTGTCAATGAGATGAGATTTCCATATGGTCTTTAACCAGTCAATAGTAGTCCATACTTTAAATAAGCATATATTGATATCACTTTCAGTAGATGAGATATTGCTACCGAATTATATGAACTGGTCTATTAATTCCAGAGACTTGCCATTTAAGCAGGAGACGAGTTTGGCTTTTTTTAAATACCGAGGGGAGAATTTATTGGATCCGTGTTCTCTCAAAGAAATGTGTTCTGATTTTATTATAGTTTGATGAAGGAGTGCGTGCTATTGTAAACTCAACAACTATGAAAGCTTTTAGAAGTGGGGAAGAAAGCAAATATACTAGTAAAATATCGGTGGAGAATATCAAAGCTGGCATCCAGAAGTTGTGTAAGGATAAATCAGTTTTGTTAAAGAATAAAAATGGAAATATATAAATAATTATCATGGGTAAGTTTAGGTTTCTATGTTTAATAGCATATCAACATGTGTAGGTTATTTAATGCCAAAGCCATTCTCCTAGAAGAACAGTAGTGGTACTATTTAACCTATCGCTTGGAGGATAAGGGTGTTCATACCTTTCCCAAGGGTATTAGTCCAAAAGTGAACGTAATAGTGCAACTGGAGTACGAACAAGAATTATCTTGAGTCAGAAGAACTGGAAAGGTGATCTCTGTTAACTATTTGATATTACCCGTCAGAATCTAATGAAAATAAACGATGAAATAATCATGTTACTGCAAATCCAAAAATTAATATTTCTTATGGGACTTCATAAAACCTTAGCCGATATTTTTCTCTAAAGAAGTCGTAAACCTGATGACCAGCTGTTTGACCGACAGCATGGGTTCAATCATTTAAACTTTTGCTGTCTGGTGCGACAAATGGCAATTCATTAATTTTTTTTTCTCTTCAGAATTTGAATTATAGTGCAACGAGGCTAACGAAAGCATGGACAGCCATCAATAGGCTATCGATTATATGGAAATCAGACCTAACCGATAAAATGAAACGCAGTTTCTTCCAGGCAGCGGTCACATCGATACTGCTATATGGATGCACTACATGGACGCTAACAAAACGGCTGGAGAAGAAACTAGATGGCAATTACACAAGAATGCTGCGTGCAATCCTGAACAAGTCCTGGCAGCAACACCCCACAAGACACCAACTGTACGGCCACCTGCCCCCTATCACGAAAACTATTCAAGTTAGACGAAACAGACATGCAGGACACTGCTGGAGAAGCAGAGATGAACTCATAAGAGATGTACTCTTATGGATCCCCACACATGGCCGCGCAAAAGCAGGGCGACCAGCTCGAACGTACATTCAGCAGCTATGTGAGGATACAGGATGTTGTCCTGAAGACCTACCTAGGGCGATGAACGATAGGGAGGAGTGGCGAGAGAGGGTCAGGGATATCCGTGCTACCAGCACGATATGATGATGATGATGATAATAATACTGACGCGACTTCAGTTTCTGAGAATTACCGTTTTATATTATCAGAGATCATATTCCACATCAGCAGTCTATTGATATCTGTTGATATCCCGTTCAGTTGATGAGATATTGTTATTGAGATATATGAACTCGTCTTCGAATTTCAAAGTCCTTATATTTAATAAGAAGATGGCACCAACTTGAATAAAACACATTTTTATTATGAGATATTTTTTATAAGCGTCTTTGGCATCCCATTATAAACCACAAATATCAGAGAATATTGATCCTTCTAATTACATGATCTGAGATACTGAAATAGTTAACTCATTTAAGAGCTGAAATGTTAATTAAAAATAGACGACGACTTTTATCTTTTATTTTAATAGAATTATTGCTGTTCTATAGCTACATAAACAACAGAAAAATTATACGGATTTAAAAAAAAATTAATCTTACCTAACCCATACGAAGGATACTTACAGGTATAACCTCCCCGATTCGGAGCAGACCGCTGAATAATGATTTTGAAGGGGTTTACACACTCTCTTGATATATAAAACTGAAGCCTCAACTTCAGAGCGAGTTTAGTGATACCAATGATACCCCTTTATTTTAGGGGTCTTGCCCACTTGTCTAGGCCTATCCGAACTCAAATTGACAGAGCAGCCAATCAAATGAACTGCATTTATAGCACTCGGAGTTTTACGCAGTTTTTCTATTTGTCCTTTTTTTTCGTACTTTATACACGCTTCAATTTCAGTATAAGATTTATTTAACGCTAAGAGTTAAGAAGCAGTTCAGTCGTCCTGGAGTCGGCTTAACATACAAGACCTGTATTCTATGATATGTGGAACATGTGTTATGAGAGGAAGGTTAATTTAATGCTTCCTTGAATTCTTGAAACTATTTTACAGAAGAAAGTCTCCCGAAAGACGAAGTGCAGAGCCATGTAATTTGTTTTTCGCAGAAATATCTCATCTGAACTTAGAAGAAAAAGAAAAAAGTTTCAGTGAAGAAAAGTACGAATGAAAATTATAATATATTTGTTGTTTTAATCATTTGAGAAGTTTTCCACTTTTTTCGTGCAGTTCTTATCGCTGTTTTTTTTTTTTTTCATTTTTTTTTTCTTTTTCTCTTTCGTTCTTTATTTTTAATTTTTGCTGCAATTTTGGTTGTTTTTTTTTCTGTTATGCACATCCGTCTTCAGGACTTTATTTCTTTTTTCATTCCTTTCTATTTTTTTCTTTCTTGGGTTTATGTTTTTTTTTTTTTTTCTTATGAACATTTTGTTTTACTTTTTTCAAACATGTTTCTCTTTCTTACAAATTTCTCATTCTACATCGGAAACATGTTTCTTTCGAACTACCAATTTTTCCTTTTATTTTATTTTCGTTCCTTATTTTAAATTCACTTTTGATTGTAATTTATTACTTCAGTTCTTTTTTTTTCTTTGTTATTTGATTCTTTCCATTTTCTTGTTTTATTTTTTTCCTTCTGTTTTACAAACCTTTTTTTTCCTCTACTGCTATTTACACTTTTGTACTATTTTTTTCCATATTCTTTTATTTAATTTATTGTTTCTTTTTGTATTTTTCTTTTTCGTTTTTTTCTTATTTGATTCTTTCCATTTATTTGTTTTATTTTTTTTTCCTTCTGTTTTACAAACCCTTTTTTTCCTCTACTGCTATTTACACTTTTGTACTATTTTTTTTCCATATTCTTTTATTTAATTTATTGTTTCTTTTTGTATTTTTCTTTTTCGTTTTTTTCTTATTTGATTCTTTCCATGTTTTTGTTTTATTTTTTTCCTTCTGTTTTACAAACCCTTTTTTTTCCTCTACTGCTATTTACACTTTTGTACTATTTTTTTCCTTATTCTTTTTTTTAATTTATTGTTTCTTTTTGTATTTTTAATTTTCGTTTTTTTCTTATTTGATTCTTTCCATTTTTTTGTTTTATTTTTTCCTTCTGTTTTACAAACCCTTTTTTTTTCCTCTACTGCTATTTACACTTTTGTACTATTTTTTTCCTTATTCTTTTTTTTAATTTATTGTTTCTTTTTGTATTTTTCTTTTTTGTTTTTTTTCCCACGATTTTTCTTTTTTACATTTGGTTTTTCACAGAAATAACTCATTTGAAGAAAGTGAAGTAAATATAAACGATAATTATTTTGTATTCGTTGTTTTAATAGTTTAAGAATTCTGTTCAATTTTTAATTTTTTTTTTTTTTCACGTTTAAAAGTATTTTTCTTCTTTATATATCTCTCATTCTTTTTCTTGAAAAATTATTTTTTTTTACGTCCCCCATTTTTCAGTTTTTTGTAACTTTCGTTCACTGAACTTTTATTTGGTTTCTCAATTGTTTGAATTGTCTTACTTCTTTCTCGTCACTTCCCCCAGTCCTTTCCTGTCTTTTTCTTCTTTTAACGTTTTTTTCTCACTAACATCCTTTTGATTTTTCTAGAATCTTTTTTATTTCCATTTTTCATGTCCTCTTTTTTTTCATTTAATTCTAATCCTGAATGATATCTCGCTTTTTGTTCATTTTTTTCCCTCCATCAATTTTCTCTTTCAGAGTTTTTGCTTTGATTTTCATCTCAAGTTTTTCTTATTTAATTTTTTTCAACAAACTTTTTAAAAAATATTTAATTTACAAAACGTTCGTCTTTAGCGTTTCCTCTTTTTTAAAAATCTGTTTTGTTTTAATATTTTGTCTTTCTTTTTTGTTAGTATATTTCTTTATTTTATTAAGTTTGAATTGTTTTAAATCCTTTCGTTCTTTTTCGCTTGTTCTTGCTGAAATCATCATTTTTATCAATGATATTTCAAAATGTATTTGCCTATTTTGTTCTCGTTCTTTCTTTCTTTCTTTCTTTCTTTCTTTCTTTCTTTCTTTGAATTTATTATTTGTTTTTAATTTTTTTGTTATACGCCTTTTGTTACAGATTGTTCTTTCTCATGATACTTTTTCTTATCTTTCGTATCAGCCTTTGTCTTCCTCTCAGTATGTCTGTCTGTCTGTCTGTTTTTCTGTCTGTCTGTCTCTCTCTCACACACACACACACACTCTCTCTCTCTCTCTCTCTCTCTCTCTCTCTCTCTCTCTCTCTCTCTCTCTCTCTCTTAATTTAAATCTTTTTTTCACTAGAAAGTATCTTTTTTATTTTTACCACTTTGCTTTCATTTCTTATTTAATTTTTCTTTCAGAATTTCCATTTTTTCCGTTCATTTCTTTTTTTAAATTTATTTTTTGCTGGCTTGCTGGAGCTGAAAATTCACCTACTTCATCTCTGCGGACGGTTAAGACTCCTGCAAAGAGTGTCATGGATAAGACACCAAATAATCTGATTGTGAGGCTCCAGTAATACTGGAGCTTTAGGGAGTGTGGAGTACCCCTTTATAGCCATAGCTTCAAGGTTAACTCTGACCCGGAGTGGTTGTACCTGAAAGGGTCCTATTAATGGGTCTTACTTATTATTACTTATTCATTTAGAAATTAAATTACAGACATACTATTCCCTTACAAATCATGTGTATAACCATTTAACTGTGTGCAAATAAATGACTGATGTTAAATTGTTAGTATTACATAGTAATATTTGAAACCATTTAACTTTTTTTAAAAATTACATTTTTAAATGAGCTCATTTTTATCTGCAAAATGTTGTTATTAATCATAAATTTAATATATATCCATAAACAGGATTTTGAATTTAATCATATTCATATTTACCAACCCCTCCGCTCGGGCAGGTGAATTTTGTAGCGGAGTTTAACAGGTTTGAATTCAGAGTTTTCCTTCTCCTAGACTAGATGCCTCACCAAGGCTGAAGGACCCAGTCTGTCCTACTATTTATCCATAGCTGGAGGGAGAATAATTGGATTCATACCTTTCCCAAGGGTATTAGTGCTATGTGAAATGCTATTAGTCTCGTCCAGAATTTGAACTCATGTCGCCGTGACCATTTCCTACGACGATAACCATTACACCACGGGCACCTCCTTTTGCATTTAATAACCGATAAGAGTTGATATACCACAAAAACAAAACTAAACAAACCATTACTTTTGCATTTTATCTTTGATTTTATTTTCTTTTTTCAAACAAATTAACCGTATCCCTTTCTTCTCTCCTTCCGTGTTTCTTAACGTTGATATAAACATTAAAATCAACCCTAGTCCTCCAAATATTATTAGCACAACCAACACTTTTAATGTTTATTGATTCTAACAACACATAAGGAATGCCATAGTATTTTTTACAAACTATTGTTGATTCAATCGTTGCTTCACTTGAATCTTATCCTAATTTTGTCAGATAATAATGAATGGAGTTGGTTGTCACACAAGAGAATGATTGCTTAAAAATCAGAATTATTCATCTCTGGTCGTGAGTAGCAACCGTTCGGACAGGTAAAAAAAATGCCCGTCTCACTCAACTGCAAAGTAGCACATATTTACTTAATAATTTTAGACAATAACGTATGTGTTTAAGTAAGTTGGCGACCGTTGTCGAGGGTGACCCGAAGGCTCCCTTTTTGATAGCTACTACACCAAAGTATAGGGGTGGGCGCTACTCCTTTCCCTGGATTACTCCACTTTAGTCTTGATTCTTACTTTATAATGATGAGTGTTTAGCAAGGTAGCATCAAGTACCATTTTTTGAGTCTTTGGTATGACTGGACCTGGGATTGAACCCTGGTCTCCCAGGCCATTGGCGAACACTCTAACCATTATGCCAATGTCCGGTATATGATGTGTTTAAAATATGTTTATTTTTTTGAATTTTTGGTTGTTAGGTTGTTTGGGTTTTATGGCATATAAACTTTTGAAGGTTATTTAAAGCCAAATACATTTTTATGTAAATAATCAGTTCTATATCAAAGAATTCAGTTGAGCATAAGTAAGAAACTTAAATGTAGGTACAGTTTAATTGTGAAAAACATTTCTATTTCAAGCTATTCAGTTTAGTATAAGTACAGATTTTGTTTACACACAGTTAAATGTGAAAACAGTTCTATGTTTAAACAATTCAGTATAGTTTAAATACAGTTTCAATGTCAAAAAACAATTCTATTTGAAATAATTCAGTTTAGCATAAGCACGCAGTTTAAATGTAAGTACGGTTTCATTATCAAAAAGCATTTCTATTTGAAGCTATTCAGTTTAGTCAAACAATTCAGTTTAGAAAAAGTATGCCGTTAGTTCTATTTAACCCTTAGATAGGGCCCAAGCAGGTGCTACCACGCTGGGCCAGAGTCGACATGAGGGCAATGGCAATGAAGGGGCGCTCCGTATTCCACGAGGCCCCAGCATTACTGAGACCTCACCATCAGATTGCTTAGTGTCATATCTAGGACACACATTGGTGGGTGTCTTACCAGTAATGAAATGGATATGACCACCTTCTCGGACGGGGTATCCTCATTAAGTCAACATATTACCAAACATAAACACCTATTCCTCGGTTGTGACATAAATGAACAAATATGTAAAGATGAAAATAATAAATATAGCATACACAACTTACCAAATGGAAATAGCAAAAATCGAACAGAATTTTTTTCTCGAGAACAGTCTTTTATGCCAAAATTCTAAATTCCAAAATAGAGAGAAAAAACTATAGACCTATACCTACTACCCAAATAACTTTAAAGTACAGCTAGATTATATACTCATAAAAAAGAAGCGAATAAACAGCGCTCTAAGCTGTGAAGTATACTCTACTATTGGCGAATTACCTTCTGATCACAGAATCCTCGGGGCAAAGACGCGCAAGATTTTACGTAGGAATAAGAAACAAACTTTCATTAACCATACGTAATTACGAGACCTAATATACCAATAGAAATATTAGCATTAAATACAGCAGCAGTAAAAAAAAAAAGCAAGTTTGGTACTCCTCAGGTGGTATCTGGAAAATATATTCCGAATGACCAATATGAAAACTTCTTCACAACCCACGTGGAAACAGCAGCAGAGCAAATACAAACCAAACCAAGAGACAAATGATGATTTCCATGCGTCCAACGCAGTGAGGAAAAACTACGAGAGCTTAATAAAGTATCATTATTCAAAGAAAAAAAACTCTGCTAACGCGCAGAAACTTAAGGAAGTCAGAAAAGAAATAATCAACATATACACAAAAAAAGTGCCATCAGAATACATTCGATGTCTTGTCTACAAATTTAGAAATTCAGTCGAAGATTGACAATAATAATCAACACGGCAGATAGGAAAGTATTTAGCGAAAGAGAAAGAGCTCATTGATTGGTTTAGTTTGGTTTTATGGCACATCAACATGTAGGTTATTTAATGCCAAATCTATTTATGTACTTATAAACAGTTCTATTTCAAACAGTTTAGTTTAGTATAAGTATAGTTTTGTTTACACAGATAAATGTAAAAAAAGTTCGATTTCAAACAAACAATTTTAGCATAGGTACACAGTTTAGTTCAAGTGGACTCATAGATAGGACCCCATTTGATGCAACCACCCAGGGTTAGAGTGGATTTGGGAGTGATGTCAATATAGAGGGGACTCCAAATTCCCATATTCTCCAGCATTGCCGGAGCTTCAACAGAGAAGCAGTAGTGTATTCTACAGTCCCAGCAGGCTGAGCCGAAGAGTTCATTGAAATCAAAACTAAAAGCGCCTGCCAAGAAGAAAGACTTCTGAATTGGAAGGATCAGTTCAAAATCTGCTTGGAAATCTCGAAATCACTGACAAACGTATCCAATAAATCATTAATAGCTAAGTAGTTGTCAAAATTTGACAGTTTAGCAAGTATGAAAATAATAAAAACATAAAAAGCTGCAGATCTTGAAAAAATAACCTTTGAGTTTGGAAAACAAGAAAATTTTACTATATAATTCTTGGACAAACAAACACTATAAAAATGGACAAAAATGCTCATCTTTCCCTTCACTCAAAAAAGGCGACCTCGGAATCACTATGAACTACAGAAGCATAACTATTAATACTATTACTACAAACATTTTTGATGTAATGCTTCACAATCCGACACGAAATCGAGAAAATTATAAAAATTTAGATAAGCTTTCGGTGGAATCGCTCCAAAATCTTATAGATTCTGACAATCCGTTGAATCATCGAAAGAGTAAGGTCAAAGAATTTGGAAACAATACTACTGTTTGTAGATTTCTCTAATGCATTTGATTCTATACACAGTGGACAGATAGGGCAAATTATCCAGGTTTATGGTCTCCTCTAAAGAAATTATTACAGCTCTAATGAGGCTTTATAAAGTACTAAAGTAGTGGTCCACTTACCTGATGGAGACAAGGATTTCTTCGACAGAACGCAGGAGTTTTATGAGGAGATAAATGTTATTGGGACATATACTACCATACCCCCAAGATGGACTCGTCTAACCTAAGCATATTCTCCGAGCTAGCTCGTTCGTGGGGAGACAATTTCTCGTTTCTTACGAGAATTTGACAGACGGACCGCAAGCCAAGAACGGCTAGTACTTCTTTTGTATGACTTCCTTTTTCTGCTAATACAATAACGTTTTCCTATCACCCGTTGTTTGAGTTGTTCTTCCACCGGTTTTATCTGAAGACCACAACAATGAATTAGCACCGTATTCATTTATACTCTGCCTAAAAAACGTACTCGCAATGTCAATAGATCTAATAAAAGAAAATGGTTTCATATTTAAAATGGTAAGAAATTAACTTTATTTCGAAGAAACTATGACAGATGCAGATTACGCAAATGATCGAGCCTTTCTCGCAAATACACAAGCCTAGATGGGATATTTACAGCATAGCCTCGGGAAATTAATGGAAGCCTCTAAGTCAATGCAAGTAAAATAGAGTACATATTTTAAACACAAAGAAGCCATCTCCACTCTGAGTTGAAAGCCAATAAAATTAGTAGACTGGTTCCAGTACCTCAGTTGCAACAACTCGTCAACCAAAAGTAAGGTCAACATACGCTTTTCAAAGGCGTGGAATTGTTAGGTTATCGATCATATGGTAGTCTGATCTACCCGAAAAATCAAAACGAGATTTCTTCCACGATGTGGATCTTTCAATACTACAATATGGATGCACCATATTGACTCTTACAAAATGCATCGTGAAAAAGCTACATGGTCAATACATAAGGATGCTACGCGCATTCTTGAACAAATCCTGCAAGTAACACACCACAATAGAAACGGTTCGGCCACTTACATCGCATCTAACCAACATTTCAATAAGACGAACAACACATGCGGGGCATTGCCGGTTAAGCAAAGACAAACACACAAGAGATGTTTTCTAATGAACTAGTGCAGATGGATTTGTCAGTATTAGCCGACCAACTTATACATACGTCTGCTCTCTCCAGACACAAGATGCAGTCTCGAAGACCTACAAAAAGCGAGAGATAATAAGGATGGATAGCGAGAGAGAGAGAGAGAGAGAGAGAGAGAGAGTTAGGGAACCTCGGGTGATTTGATTACATAAATTCATACATATATATATATATATATATATATTATGATAGAAATTTTGTCTATATTTTTACAACAAATAAAAGAATATTGAATCGTTCAAAATAACTTACAAGAATAAATCGGATATTTTGAGACCATTCTTCAAAATCTTAGAATTCCTGAGAAGATTAAAAGAATCAAGGAAATGTGTCGCTTCATAACACTCCGAATCATGCCGCCCATTTTGTAACAATCCATATTATTCATTACCTATGGGAGATAAGAAATTCCAAACAATTTTCACCAAAGTTGAAAGTCGATTTAAAAGTGAAAACCAAAGCTAAATTAAGAGAATTAAGTTTGAATAAAACTTCCCTAATTCCCCAAAGTCGGTTTTGCTTAGCATTTGTGCCCTCTGTCTTTTACTAAGACTATTCTTTGGAATTTATTCCAACCGCAAATTGCAACCAAATTCAATGACTACAAGAGATTCTTCTTTTCTAACCTTCTCAACAAACCAACACCAGCCTCTTGACAATGCCCAGACAAAGAACAGTATCGACGAGAATTACCATTCCGTTCGCTTTAAGACATTTGCGTTTCTCGACTAATCAAAATACGGATCCGAGGGTGATGAGACCAGATTAACTTGTATCAACTAGTCGATATACTTCACCTCAGCCTCGATAGAAAATGAACCTTAGAGACTGTCTTTTATATTTGGTGTTTCAACGATTGTGATCGTCAGTCTGTCGTCTCTACGCCCCGTTCTTGTTTTCATTAATAAAATCAGCGCGTCCAACCAGATTGTATTGTGTGCAAAACAGGGTCAATGACGTTTGTCTGACTGGTAATACGTTTTAGATTTAGCGCCAAAAGACTATAACTGTTTAAGACATCATTGTGTAACCTTCGATGTCAAAGTTTAACCCTTTTCTCGCAGTCATTATTGTTTGGAATGATGTTATAACTTTTATAAGCAACACGTTGATAATATTTATCTTATTATATTAGCGGCTTGGCCTCATCTTGTATAGGTTTTGTTAAGTGTATCTTGCACATGAAAATGTTTGATTACTCCGATTCTCTCCGTATTAGATCAGGAAATTGCTAATGTGTCCATTTGAACAACTTTATAACACTTTCAAACTTCTGAAAGATAGATTATTAACTGAAATGTTATGAGAAAATCAACTATAGATCAGAAGTAAGAATCTATTGTAGCACTTAGAAAAAGTAGTTCAAAATTTTCACAAGCAAACAATATTTTGTGTATTGAGTTATATTTTTTAAAGAATTCCGATTTGATATTCCACCTGACATTAATGTTTTATTGGCGGGTCTTCCAATACACTGATTGTACTTCCTGCACTACTTTAAGGCCTCCTAACATACACCAAAAAGAATGTCCTGTTTATGACACAAAGCTGCATCTCGTTATGAAGCCCCAGATCATAAATTACTCTCAGGTTCAATCTAACCCGGAATGGTAATACTTGTTAGGGTTCCAACTACAAGGGAAGCAGAACTGATGGAAACAATATTTGTTTTATATTAGAATACTTTGTATCGTATAATTTATGCAAAAACTATACTAAAATATGAATATAAAATCAAAATGTACGTAATTCTCCAACCTCTCGGCACAAAATTATAAAATGTAAGTCGTTAAATTTTATCAATGACATTAACTTTAACAAATAAAAAGAATATTTCAGATACCATACCTTGGCTATGAGAAGGCATGTGGCGTAATGGTTGTCTTTGTAAGAAATGAACCGGGTGAAGTGAGTTCAAATTCTGAAAGTTTGAAGTTATCGCACTTTTTTCTCTTACGCTTGGTTTGATCATTTGGTATTATGGTATATGAACCCTTGTGAGGTATTCAATCCCAAACCTTTTGTCTCTCTCTCTCTATATATATATATATATATGATTTGTCAGTGAATATCTGTAGATCATTTGTTTGCATATAGTTTAAAAGGTTCCAAGTTATGCCAAACTGCGCAACTATCCCTCATCATTCCCCCCCAACTACCTTCATAGATTTGGGAACTTGTTTGCTACCAAACAATTTAATGAATTCATTCAAGAAAATCATATAGGTAGTAAGGATTGACATGACAATCCAATTGATCAAATAGGACCTTCCTGACTTCTCCGGAAGATCAAAGAAGAGTGTTGCAGATCACGTTACTACATCCTGTAGGAAGGCCATTAATTCATCTATTTTCCCACAGCAATGGGTACTATTTACCAACCCCTCCGCTCGGGCAGGATATGACACAAGGTCAATTTTTAAGAAGAGTTTAACACGTTTGAATTCAGATTTTTCCTTCTCCTAGACTAGTTGCCTAACCATGGCTGAAAAACCTAGTCTGTCCTACTATTTACCCATAGCTGGAGGGAGAATTATTGGATTCATACCTTTCCCAAGGGTATTAGTGCTATGTGAAATGCAATCAGTCTCGTCCAGGATTTGAACTCGTATCGCCGTGTTCATTTCCTACGGCGATAACGACTACACCACGGGCACCTCCACAGCAATGGGTAAATAGTTTGGCAGAATCGATTATTTAGCCTCGGTACACCAACCGGTCTAGGAGAAGGAAGATTCTGAATTAAACTGACTGTTTTCCACGTGGTAACTGTCTTACAGAGGCATCACATCTCTGATGGAGTGTTTAACTAAGTAAATGGTGACGAATAATTTACTTAGCCTTCAATAATTTGGCAAAAAGGAAGCACTTAGGAGTACCCAATGAAAACCAAGGGGCGTGAAGCGGTACAGTTTTAGTTGTAAGAAATAGACTTGCCGATCCAAGTTCAAATACTGGATGGATCTTCTTGCATTTATTTTCGCATTAATGTTATTGGGAAAGGCATGAATCCATTGTTTCAATCCAGATCAATGGATGAATAGCAGAGCAGGGTAAGCACTTTAGCCTTGATACAGCAAGCCATATGTAAGAAGGAAGACTGAATTTAAAACAGCAGTACACAGTATAAAAAAAAACGACTTTATGGCGCGCATCCTGCACGTTGAGGAGTGGGTTGAGTTAATGCAAATGAATGTGAACCATCGACCTTTATATAATAACTATTTTGAAATAGCGTCATCTGTTTATGACTGATAAGAAAAATGTCAAAGATTACAACTTCTTTTGACAAGAACTAGTATTTGAAAAAAATGAGCTATTGTTATTTTAGTCAACTGATATAATTTGCGTGTTTTTTATTTTCCGTTTCTTTAAAAATTAGCTTTAGACTTTTTGAAATAAAGTCATATTCCAAAACAAGAGTAAAACTTCTGTAAAATCTAAAATAAAGTTATGACTAAAACATTCTTTATGTTTTGGATAAACTGGATCTATATCAGATCATTAAGAGACAAAATGACACAGAATATTTTCACTGCATGAATTATACAGATATTTCTTATCATGAAAATTCGAACTGTGTTTTTCTTTCCTCAAACCTTGGATATCAACGAAATTTTTCCATGGCCGATCTTGGATATCCTCGAAATTTTTCAGCTGCTAAAAAGTACTAATTTTCAATTGAGTATATTTTAGCAGAAAATGTTTCGCCTTAATATGAGAAATTCTCAATTCGTACGGAAAAAAACACAAATGGTTGGGTATGAGAGTCAACACATTTTTCATAAAAGTTGATTTAATTCAATAAATAATACCTAATTATATAAATTCTAATTTTACAATATTCCGCGAAAAATAATTACATTCTGATATTTTTTCATTTAAAAATACAAAAATACCAGGATTTTTTGTTTCTTTTTAAACATAAGTAAATCAAAATTGATATTATTAGGTATTATTTTTTACCAAACTCTGCAAAATTAAAACAACGTCACTAAAAATAAACTGACGCCTCGGTAATCCAAAATAATATTGTATAGTGCCAATTTTCAAATTGAGGCACACACACATAAACAAACATTACCGCGCACTCACATACACAAGACTCATTTTGTGATCATGGAGATTCCTGACTCAATCGCGTCATATTCCATCGCTCTTAATTGATCCACCAGGCAGTATCCAATGTTCGCACAGAGCTGATGTACATAAATCCTTGCTGGTCAACGCACACTGATACGATCATTTGTTCCAGTCTATGAAAGAACGTTGCTTATGAGTTCGTCATTACGTCTCCTGCAATGTCCCGTATGGCCTGGGGCGGCAATACCTGTAAGGTTCCCACATATATAAAATATTCTTGGGAGAAAATGTTTGTATGTGTGCGTATATATATATATATATATATATATATATAAGTATGAATGTATTTATACAATTGTCATGGGTATGTAAGGTGATTTATTTTTTAAAAAGCAAAAAAATATTGTTCGTCAGAATTTTATTCAATAAAACTCTACATTGTTTGGAATCGTTTTGTAGTGAAAATTATTTCATTCTTGCAAAAATATTTATTTATTTATTTTTTTAGCTATTCAAAATGAGTTCCAGCCTTGAACAGAGGACTGTCAACAGATATTTTAGGACTTACAAGTGAAAAACTATAGGAAAATTATGAGTCATGTGTCCGGAAAAATATGTTGTCAAAAAAGGTTTTAAAATGGGTTAAATATGGGTTTGCGACTTGAGGACTGAGTTGAAAAGACTTTATTGAGTGAAAATAATGACTGAACTTGAAAGAAAAAATTCTGCAATGATCAGTCTCCTGGGATTTGAAAGGAAATATCACTATTCATTCGCTTGAAACAGGTGCAACGATAAACAGTGCTTTGTAGTGGCAACTTTTCGGTAAAAAATCACCTTATTTATCGATTAATTCTCATATATATATATATATATATATATATATATATATATATATATATATGTGTGTGTGTGTGTGTATGTGTGTGTGTGTGTGTGTGTATTTGTGTGCGTGTGTATACGAGGATCATTAAATAATTTGCAGAATTTTTTCGTATGGGCACTTTTATTGATAGTACACACATGAAACTCTAGTCACCTTTGATGTAATCTCCTCCAGCTGCAATATACTTGTTGTACCGTTCCAACAACTTCTGGAAGGCCCCATAGAAGTCTTATTGTGTGACCGTATCAATGACCTTCGTCACAGCCTCTTTCATCTCAATTGTCTCATAACGACAGCCTTTGGTCTTAGGGAATAAGCAAAAGTCACAGGGAGAAAATCTGGACTACAGGGAGGTTGAGGAACTGTCTTGATGCCCATCTTGATCAAATAGTCTGTGACAAGAATGGAGTTGTGGACTGGTGCATAGTCCTGGCGGAAGTGCCACTGATCCTATTTGAAAATCGCTGGCCCCCTCCTGACGGAATCTCTTCCTGAACTCCCTTAAAACCTCAACATAATGTTTCTTGTTGACTGTCTGTCCAGTGGGAACCCAGTGCATGTAGATCATGCCAGTGCTGTCAAAAAAGTTTGTGGGTGGATTTGCTCTGTCTGGCCTTCTTTGGTCTGGGAGAGCCAGCATGCTTCCACTGGGAACTCTGTCTCTTGGTCTTTGGGTCATAGGGGTAGATCCAGCTTTCATCGCATGGCATTTTTTCCAAGTTTAAAACAGAATTTTATTGTATATCGTTCTTCTAATATCCAGATTGCATTTTTGAAATCCACCAGATGTGACAATCAGGCTTTAGTAGGGTGTATTCCATTTGCTGCGGTAGCTATTCATTTGAACCTGACATCATAGAAATCGGTCTGTCATCTCATAAGATGTATAGCAATAATAAGTGTCTACGATAATTTTAAATGCCTGTACAAAAAGTCTGGACACTTATTGAAGGCACCAAGTATATATCATCATCTTATCTTGCTATCAGAACGGATATCCCTGACCCTCTCTTGTCACCCCTCCCAATCATTCATCTCTTCCGGCAGGTCCTCAGGGCTACAACCTGTATCATCACAGAGCTGCTGTATGTAGATTCAAGCTAGTCGGCCTCCTTTTCCTAAGCCATGTGAAGGGGCTCATAGGAGTACATCACTTATGAGGTCGTCCCTACTTCTCCAGCAGTGTTCTGAATGTCTGGTTCGTCCAACTTGGATAGCTTTCGTGATGGGTAGTCGGTGGCCATACAGCTGCTGGTTTGTCGGTTGTTGCCGCCAGGACTTGTTCAATATTGCTCGCAGCATTCTTGTGTAGTTGGTGTCAAGCTTTTTCTGCAGCCGTTTAGTTAGCGTCCATGTAGTGCACCCAGATAGCAGGATCGACACGATCGCTGCTTGGAAAAAACGCATATATATATATATATATATATATATATATATATATATATATATATATATTCCTGGGAAATCAAATGATTTCCATACTAAAAAGTATCAATATTTCTGCAAAAAGTAAAAAAGGCTCGAGGAACATCAATTGCTGTGTCTGCATTTTTGCATTCGCGCTAGTTTTTTAATTTCGAGATACGTCACAGAAAATATTTGACTTCCCACGAAAAATTTTAAGGATCAACCCCCAAAATAATTTGGAAATCTTTTTCCTCCCAAACTGTTTAAAATAAATTTTCCAAGCCAATTAATTTCATAGATAAATCATCAAGTTAAAACGTAATTTCATGTCTACCTACATTGTATAGATATGTTAAAAAATTGATATTTCTTCAGTAAATATATAAATCCGTGTTTCCCGCCAGGCAGTATTTGAGAAAAGGTCATGTTACAGTATCGGCTTGGAAGGGCTATAGTATAGACGAGGGAGATTCGTGAGTTGCTATTCAGTTCTGGTCTGGGAATCTCTCGGCCCAATGTGAATGTACGGTTGTCAGTGATGCCCCTTGGCACAACTCCAGTGCCAGGTAAGTATGGATTTGTCTGTGATACTCAAATAACGGTGACCCAAATTGAATATATGACTGTCCAAATGTCAGCGAAAACAACAAAACGTTTTTGAATCTTTTCTAAAAGTTTAAAATTCTTAAAGCTCCAACAGTAGTTTAGAAGAAAAATAAAAGCCTAAAACTCCCAATGTTACCACACAAAAATAAAAAACAAAAAAAAATTGTCATTTGTAAAAGCTATATAATTCCTAAAGCTTCCTCGGCTCCCAACAGTAGTATAGAAAAAAAAAAGCCTGGGAAAATCTCCCGATACTGCAAAAAAAAAAAAAGAAGAAATTTCAGTACCAGTGAAAGTCTGACTAAAGTACCTTAATCCTGGACTTTAACTAAGTTAAAACTTAAATTAAAATTACCACCCACTTTTTTTACGTACACATGGGAAGCAGCATGATGTACGTAAAGGTATTTGAATAAACCCATTGACTACCAAACTCAATAACTAAACAGTTCCTGGACGTGAGTTTGACGACTCAACGCTCAGGATCGTTAGTTCGATCGGGGAACTACTGCTGTTCCTCTATAAGAGTGGCTTCTATAGAAGAGAATAAAACAGCCATCGAAAGATAACCATGACCCACACTCAAACGACATACACAAACCGCATCGCTCTTCGCGCGGGTAAAAAGGGGCGCGTCCTGCTGAGGTTGGAGCCCTGGCCTCAGTGTTCGAAAAATCAGCCACAGAGCTCAAACGACAAAAACTACTAAAATACAAATAAACACTACAAATAGCCACATTTAACGTAAGAACCTTAAATAGAATAGAACAACTACCAGAGCTAATCGCATCGGCCGTAGAACATAAGATAGACATAATATGCAGATACACGCACACCGAAGATATCAAATATCACGAAACTAGCAAGGGATGGTCGCTCGCCACTGTATCGGCATGGAAAAACTCTGTCGACGCCGCAGTAGGAGGGATAGGATTGCTTATAGGACCTAGAGCATTAAAAACGCTAAATAGCATTGAGAAAATACAACCTAGGATGATGGCAGCTATTTTTAACGACAACCCCAGAGCAACAATCATCTCCTGCTACAGCCCTACCATTGTTAGTGAAGAAACTGAACTAGTCACCTTCTACGATGAGTTATCCTCCTTAGTGCGTTGCATCCCGAAACACAACATGTTAGTCATTGGTGGAGACATAAATGCCCAAATTGGGAAAAACGGAAACAACAAATACAGCCTCCACAACATGTCAAATAGGAATGGGCAACATCTAACAGATTTCATGATAGAAAATAGATTAGCATGCCTCAAACTACCAAAAAAGGGAGGGAAAACTACGGACATACACGTACGTGAACAATAGTAAAGCACAGATAGACTACGTCCTGAAAAACAAGAAATGGAAAAATAGTGCAATGAATTGCGAGGCATACTCCTCTTTCAAGGGTGTGTTATCCGATCACCGAATAGTCACGGCGAAAATACGGCTACGCCTACGAAAAAACAAACGCCAAACAAACAGCGACCACCAAACACTATGACTAGGCCCTTTTGAACAACAGAGATATAAGAGAAAAATACGTATTAGAATTAAGAAACAGATTCGAAACACTACAAGAGAAGACAGAAAAAAGTACACCAAATGATGAATATGAAAATTTCGTCAATGCACACCTCGAGGCAGCAGCGAAATGTATTCCAACAAAACTCAAAACTAGATATAGAGTCCCATGGGAAAACTTTAGCGGTGAGAGAAAAACGTGCACCAGTGAAAACAGCCTCCAAAAACTATCGAAAAAACCCAACAAACACAAATGCCCGAAAATTAAAACCGGCGCAATATCAATTAGCAGGCATATATATAAAGGAACAGACAGAATATATTCAAAATCAGATAGATAAGATTAGAGACTCGGTGGAAGATAGACAATCTAGAATAGCCTGGCAAACAATAAACGTAGTGAGTAGAAGAAAGAACACGGCCAAAGCGAAACTGAAAGCTGCAAACCAACAAGAAAGAATAAAACTGTGGAAACAGCACTTCGAAAACCTACTAGGAAACCCAACGAAAATAACACATGAACCAATCACCAGAATAATTAGTAAACAATTAGACATTAAACTAGGACCGTTCACACAAGAAGAACTCGACTCGGTTCTCAGAAAAATTAAAAATAGGAAAGCTGCAGGGTTGGACGAGATTCCCCCAGAAGTATGGAAGACCAGACAAATTGACGACGTACTGCTCCGACACTGCAACGCAGTATATAATCAAAATCCGATTGATAGATGGATGAACGGATGCATACTCCCCTTCCCTAAAAAGGGGGACCTCGGATTAGCTAAAAACTACCGAGGCATAACACTTACATCCATAGCAGCCAAAATCCACAATGCCCTACTACGAAATCTCATAGAACCCAAAATCGACAACATACTAAGGAAAAACCAAAATGGCTTCCGAAGAAATAGATCCACGACCTCACAAATATTAGCCATCCCTAGAATCCTTGAAGGTGTACGGGCAAAAAACCTACAAGCGACATTACCATTATTTGTCGACTTTACCAAGGCCTTCGATTCCATTCACAGAGGAAAGATGGAACAAATCCTACTTGCGTACGGCATACTTAAAGAAACCGTAACAGCAATAACGATTCTCTATAGAAACACTAAAGTAAAAGTACGATCCCCAGATGGAGACACAGAATACTTTGACATTGTGGCAGGACTACAACAAGGAGACACGCTAGCTCCCTACCTCTTTATCATTTGTCTTGACTACGTACTTAGAACATCGATTGACAAAGTCAGAGAAAACGGCTTCGAGCTGACAAAGAAAAGAAACAGAAGGTACCCCGCAACAACAATTACCGACGCCGACTACGCCGATGACATAGCGATACTGGCAAATACACCCGACCAAGCTGAAACACTACTGCATAGTTTGGAACGAGCAACCGCAGGCATAGGCCTCAATGTCAATGCACACAAAACGGGATATATGTGCTATAATCAAACGGGGGACATCTCCACTCTAGAAGGAACCCCTCTTAAACTAGTTGACAAATTCACTTACCTAGAGAGCAGCGTCGAATCAACCGAAGAGGACATCGACACGAGGTTAACGAAAGTATGGATATCTATCAATAGGCTATCGATTATATGGAAATCAGACCTAACCGATAAAATGAAACACAGTTTTTTCCAGGCAGCGGTCGCATCGATACTGCTATATGGATGCACTACATGGACTCTAACAAAACGGCCGGGGAAGAAGCTAGACAGCAATTACACAAGAATGCTGCGAGCAATCTTGAACAAGTCCTGGCGGCAACACCCCACAAGACACCAACTGTACGGCCACCTGCCTCCTATCACGAAAACTATTCAAGTTAGACGAACCAGACATGCAGGACACAGCTGGAGAAGCAGTGACGAACTCATAAGTGATGTACTCTTATGGTCCCCCACACAGGGCCGTGCAAAAGCAGGACGACCAGCACAAACATACATTCAGCAACTATGTGAGGATACAGGATGTTGTCCTGAAGACTTGCCTGAGGCGATGAACAATAGGGAAAAGTGGCGTGAGAGGGTCAGGGATATCCGTGCTACCAGCACGACATGATGATGATGATGATGATGATGAATAAGTTTTACTTACTCAAATTCTTTCGGTTTATTTCTTTTCATATGAAACAGATTCTATTCTTCCCAGAATGCAGTTAATTTCAACTCCGATTTTTTTTATCGTATACGTTACTTATAACCTAAACAACTATAAAAACATATTTAACTTACACACTTAAAATATCACATTAACACACTTCTAATTTATGTCCATTTATTTTTAGCTAACAATTACTGATATAATTCATTGCACGAATCTAAAATATCTCCATTAGATAAAACATCTCCACACTGGATAACATTATATTTGTTTATGAGAGAAGATTTTGTACTTTTTATCAGATAAATTTTCACTAATGTTAAAGAAATGTTTTATTAGATCTGAACAAGTCCTGTTAGTTTTGGTGTTTTAATTTATATCAAAACCTATAACAGGATGGAAATAAATTTATAATCCTCATGTGACCGGTTTTTGTTTTTTCTTACATATATATATATATATATATATATATATATATATATATATTCAATAGAGTATGTCCTCGTACACCTGAATGTAAATTGTTTTATTTTTAATTGATTTTTATTATAAAAACAAAATTGTATTCGTATCATAAAAGGTCGTTTTGTTCATAATTTATTTTGTCACATCACCCAAGCACTGTTTTCCATAATACACTGATTGGTTTCTACAACCTATCTTTTTCATATATTCATATATGCTTTTCCCCTTATTTTACATATTTCATATATTTGTGTCAAATTAATAATATATGACTAATGAAAAAAAAAAGAAGATAATACGGAAAAATAAGTCCACACTTTTCACTACAAGGATAGCTTCATCAGATTTTTTTTTCATTGAAGAGTAGCATTGGTATGTGTATGTGTATGTGTATGCGTCCATGCTTGCCTGCGTGCGGGTGATTACTTGTGGTTGTGTGTTCATGTATGTGCGTGTGTTCATGTGTTTGCGTGTGCCTGACTTGTTTTTTCTTAACTAGTATTATTTAACATCAAAAGCATAACCGATACAGGATACATATTGGAAAGAGTAAAAAACCCTTAGGGCATGAAAATAAACGTATATGAAAAAAAATCAAGGTTTTCAAAGGATTATTTTATATAGAGTTTGAGTTGTATACCTATGTTAGGGGTTCAGTTTTAAAATATTAAACCTTCATCTGAGCGATACATCATATATTAAATGCCCAAAAGAAGATTTAATGTTTGAAAATCTAAATGTTTCTCATTTGAACATTTTCATACATATATTTATATATATATATATATATATATATATATAAGAATAAGTGGAAAGATGAATAAATCAAGCACTTAATGAGTAGACTGTTCGCCAATGGCCCGAGAGACTGGGGTTCAATCCCAGGGCGAATCATACCAAAGACTCAAAAAAATGGTTGTAGATGCCGCCTTGTTTAGCACCCAGCACTATAAGATGATGATCAATGGTAAAGTGGAGCAATCCAGGGAATGGAGTAGCGTTCTCTCCTACACCTTGGTGTAGTAGCTATTGGAAAGGGAACCTTTTGCTCATCCTCGACTAAGGTCGCCAACTTCACTTTTACTTACAAAATGTTTAGTAGTGATATTTCATTCTTAATTCAATAATTTCTTCCGGCAATTAATCTAAAGAAATTCTTGAATAAAAAATGAAATACAACTACTAAATATTTAGTAAGTGCCTGATTTATCCATCTTTACAGGTATTTTTATCATCTTGTCAAATTCACCAAAATCTACCATTTATATATATATATATATATATATTTTAATTTTCATCATACAACGTGTGAAAGCACGTGCGATACCCTAGCCTCATCAGCCGCCAACCAGGGTGATAACACAGTTTCGGTAGCTCAAGGCGGTACTGCCACTCCTATGTGTGTGTGTGTGTTCATGAATGAGTGTGTGCATATATTTATATGTGTGTGTGCGTAATCACATACTGAATTGTTTTGCGTTTTAGTTTCCCTTTTAACTTTGTATTTTATCAGATCTTTTACCCTTTATTTATTAAGACATTCACTCCATCTTTTGTATATTGATTTATTACAGAAAATATTGCCATTTTATTTTTTTATTGAAGGACTGACGTTTTCATTTTAATTAGCGAAAACTAAGTGCATATGAGAAAGGTCCCTCAGGATTATAATGAGAGATTTTCGCATGAATCGAAAAGTGACCTTGGAATAACAATTAAAATCAATGACATCATTAAGAAAAAATATTGAAGTTGTTTAGTCATGTTCTACGCAAAAATAATCCCTGCTATGAAAACAACTTCTCAAAGAACGGCATTTCCGAAACATTGTGGTGGTTTTGTTTCTTTGTTTAATGACTTACTAAACATAGTATCTTATCTAATATCAAAGCCCTTGTTGTATAAGAACAGTAGTGGTACCGTTTAAGCTGTTGCTGGGTGGGATAAGGAAGATCATGCCTTTCCCGGGAGAGGTATCATAACGGAAATGAACGTCATAGCACAATTGAGATTCGAACTCGCAGTCCAGCACGTTCGGCAATTAGCCACAAGGAATTACCCTAAAACTGGAAGATGACCCTGCTATGTAGTAAATAATTCGACAACTCAGAAATGTTGGCAAAAAACAGAATGAAACAGAGTTCTTGTGTTAACAAATATAGGCGAAAAAACAACTGTATGGATATTTAAAGCAACAAATTAACGAATCTCACATTAGAAAGCCTGGAAATATCTACAAAAATAACACCTTAAGTATGAAACTGAATGTCTCATAATTGCAGCAATTAACAACGTTATCCGGACCAACTATATTGCAGCCAAAATCCATAATGGGCAACAAAATAGTTAGAGTAGCTTATGTGCTGACAAAGACAAAACGATAAATCCCATAGTAAGTGAATATAGCAAACTAGCGCAAGAGATGTATCACAGTTTGGTGCGAAAGGTAATCCATGAAAAATTATGCAAGAAATTAAAATTTGACCAATTTACCAAACCAGTATATTCACAAACCAGAATCGGTCCCAGAGAAGGAGACGTCTAAAATATTTGGAGTTTTGAGGTACAAGCAGATAATTTAATCTTTGCCTGGAGATCAAACTTAGTGATAATTCACGAAAGATAGAAAGTGCAAGGGGACCGTTCCATTGGACCACAGAGTGAAAAACACAGAAAACATAAAAGATACAAGTACTTAGACCTTGCCTGAAGAATGAGAATATGAAGGTAATAGATATACAATTTGTGATTGGTCCACCTGGAACGGTCCCCCAAAGCTTGCAAAATAAGAGTTAGACATTGGAGGACTAATCTAGACTATTCAGTCTACTGCATTGTTAAGATCCGAAACAATACTCAGAGGGGTCCTGGAATCCTAAATAAACTTACTATCACTCAGACTCTTGGGAAATACCACCAGTGTTACCAAGTGTGAAGAACTCAGAAGGAACGAATTAATAATAATGAGGAGACTTGGTGTCACTCAGACTCCTGTGAAAAACCATCGGCTAGCGCTGATGTAAAAAGCTCTAATGAGTGAATAATAATAATAATAATAATAACAATAACATACAAACGGATCACCTAATCTCGACCAGAAAACCAGACTATTTAATAATCAACAACAACAAAAAAAGAGAATCTGCAAAATTGTCGACTTGCTGTCCCGGCGGACCACAGAATAAATCTGAAGGAATGTGGAAAGAAGGATAGGTACCTCGACCTTGCTAGGGAATTGAAAAAGCTGTGGAACATAAAAGTAACGATTGTTCCAATTGTGATTGGTGCTTTAGGCACAATAACTAAAGGATTAATAAAAGGCCTGGAAGACTTGGAAATCGGCGGACGGGTAGAGACTATTCAAATGACAGCATTGCTGAGAACGGCCAGAATCCTGAGACGAGTCCTTGCTGTCACTCAAACTCCCGTGAAAAACCATCAGGTAACACAGATGTGAAAAACTCTAAAGGAGTAAATAATAATAATAATAATAATAATAATAATAATAATAATAATAAGAAGAAGAAGAAGAAGAAGAAGAAGAAGAAGAAGAAGAAGAAGAAGAAGAAGAAAAAGAACCTGCAAAATTATGGAATTTGCTGTCACGGCTGAAAAGATAAGTACCTAGACCTTACTAAGGAATGGAAAAACCATGGAACCTGAAGGTGACACTAAAACCAATCGTGATTGGTCCTTTTGCTACAATAACCAAAAGAATTATAAATGGACTGGAGGATGTGGATGTCGGAGGACGAGTGGAGACCATCCAAACTACAGCATTATTTAGAACGGCAGAATACTAAGAAGTGATTTGCTGTCACTCAAACTTCAACAAAAGACCATTACTAAAGGCTTATATAAAAAACTCTCAGGGAGTCCTGGAGACTTGAGGAGACTTGCTGTTATTCAAACTCCAGTTATAGACCATCAGCTAACGCTGATGTGAAAAACTCTAATGATAAAAACTGAAAGAATGTGATTAGAAGGCTAAGTACTTCGACCTTGCTAGGGAATTGAAAAAACTATGGAACATGAAGGTTACAATTATACCAATTGTGACTGGCGCTTTTGGTACAGTAACTAAAGGATTATTAAAGGGACTGGAGGAGTTGGAGGTTGGAGGACGGGTGGAGACCATCCAAACTACGGCAGTAGTGAGGACGGCCAGAATACTGTGAAGAGTCCCGGAGACTTGAGGAGACTTGCTGTCACTCAGTCTCCAGTGAAAGACTATCAGCTGAAACTGACGTGAAAAACTCTCAATGAGTAAATAATAATAATAATAATAATATTTCTGAGAACGGCTAGAATACTGAGACGAGTCCTGAAGACTTGAGGAGACTTGCTGTCACTCAAACTCCATCGAAAAACCATCGGCCAACACTGATGTGAAAAACTCTAAAGGAGTAAATAATACAGTTGAATTTAGAATACTCACCAAAATAAAAGTTAAAAATTAAAAAAATCCTACTCCCTCAAAAAAGATATAAATCATCTACCCAAACTCTAAGTTAAGGTGGTCAGAATTTCTGGTAATACAACGTTAAAACAAATCACAAAAAATACATAACAACTTTAAACCTTCAGTTGATGATTTGAGATGGCTGGCAAATATTAAGCTTTTACTATCACTATTTTTTTTAATATCAGTCTTTAATATTGATTACTTAATCTGAGCAAATTTGAAGTTCGTTGCATGTATCTAGAATCTTGCTGCCTCCTTTATGGATAATTTTCAAAAGAAAGAAGGGGTAAAAGTGTAAAGGAATTCTTATCTGTAATATATACAGAAAGTGAAGTACGGTTCTAATAACTGTAAAAGCAAGATAAAATTTAAGAATAAATGGCTACGTGTTATATTTTGACCCCTCGCCCCGGCCTAAAAATGCTATTCCAAAGTAATACACCGGAAGGAAGTGACACATTCCAACGGCCAGTAATCGAAAGAGATCGCGTGGGCGGATTAAGGCTTATGATATGGAACAAGGTGAAGGTCTCATTGTGCCACTACAGTCATGCACCGGAAGAGAGTAACCTCTGAACTGCATGACAGTTATTTCCGCTTGATGACGATTAAACATCCGATTCAAAGATCCAGTAGGCGATCGTGTGGGCGTTGAGTTATTATTTAACTCAGTTGAGTTTGGGTCCCGAGCAGTTGCCAGCAGAATTCCAGACAGCCAGAGACCAGATGTGGTAGGGAAGGCCACACCCGACCGAGGGGGCCCTCGGAAAAGCCCCGATGTAGTGGATCCCAAGACCTCTGGTTGAGCATCTAAGAGAACAAGAAAGACACAACATGACGGTCATAACAGTGGGGTCAAAATATGAAGTTTATGTTCGGTCTCCAGCTTCCTCTCACATGCTAACCCTTTCAAACCTTACAAATAAAAGGAGAGGTAAAATATATTTGAAAAGAAGTCCTTCCTGCGTCTTTATCATGCTTTTTTCTTCCTGCGTCTTTATCATGCGTTTTCCTTCCTGCGTCTTTATCGTTGTGTCGCTGTGGATGACTATATAATATACGTAAACTTTAATAAAGTTAAAAATTCAAATATATTAAATGTGTAAGGATCTACACTTTTTATCTATTATCTCTTGTGGTGCGCTGAATCGTCTTCTTCCTAGGAAGAATATAAGGTCACATATTTGACAGGATCACAGATAATAAGCCATCACTTGATCTGGCTTAGCCACATAATACTACCCAGGAAATTGTCTAATCACAATCCAAATAAATATGGAGCTCAAATAACAGATCTGAGCAAAATGATCGATCAGAGCAACACTCCAAAAATAGCGAATTGAAAAATGCCAGTCTATAATTCCATATATGGAGTCTGATTTTAAAAATTCATGTCCGTCTTTGAGATATTGGCTCTACAACTGATTCAATGCCTATAAGAAAAATATATAACCGAATGAATGACAAAAAAAACCCCATCCTCACCCAAAGAAACCATTCACATCAACTATGGATCGATAACATGTCTACAAGTGATATGGAAAATCCTGACTGCACAGATTAAATAATAAATCGGTTATTCTCTTGTATGCTGCGAACTATTTCCAGAAAAACAGACAGACTGTCGCAGAGGAATAATAGGAACGGATGACCTACTATGCATTGATTCCAACGTAAACCAAAATGAGGCGACGGAATATAGGCATGTCATTGATTCACTGCAGAAGGTCTATGATATTGTCCCACAAATGTGGATAATAAAACGTATGAAGATGTAAAAACTATCCTACTAAGACTTAGTCTTCATCACAGAAGCCGTGAAAAGTGGAAAGTGGAATTAACAACCGAAGGAAAAAGTCAAACAGATGAATAGACCAAAAGAATTATATTCCAGGGAGACTCGTTCTCGCCATTATTATTTTTTAATGATAATGATGCTATTTGATCAAATACTTAGGAAGAGCACTGAAGGTTACAAATATACAAAATCACAAAAGATTAATCCCTTAATGTACAAAGACAAAATCAATCGATTTCTAAAAAATTGAAAAGAACTGGTTTAGGTTTAGTTTTAGTCTGTATCGATTAATGGAATATCAAACTTTGATTATTTATCAATGTCTGATGAAATTTATACAAATATATATGATTAATAAGTGAATAGTTTATCGGTAATTTTACCTTTAAATGCCTTAGAGCTTATTTGTTGGTACTCAGATGGTTTCATGTATTCCTATCTTATACTTATATTTCCATTTACATACAGATAAATAGTTCCATGCTTTACAATCTAACATGAATAATTCAATTCAATATTCAATATTTGTTTGCACACAGTAAAGAAGTTACAAATATTTTTATTTGCACAGAGCTGAATGGTTTCAAGTATGGCTATTTAACAATTGTATTTCTATTCAATGTTATTAATTCATTTGCATTCAGTTAAACGGTGCAAGAATTGCTATTTAATACCAATAATCCAATTTAACATTATATGTTTCTTTGCTCACAGTTAAATGTTTTCAAGTATAGAAAACAATTAAATGTTTATATTTGATTCACTGATGGGATCCAAACAGGTACTACCATTCCGGGTCAGAATGGGCCTGGGAGTAATTGCTACATAGGGAAACTCCACATTCCACAAAGCTGCTGATAGTTTGGTGTATTATCCTGGACAGACGTTGAGTGCGGGGAGTTTGGATTCTCTGCAACAATGCAGTCAACGTGTTCTTACGACTGAGTCGACTAGGCTAAAATGAACTGGACGCTTCTCCAAACCAATCTCGGCAACAGGAATCTCATTAAATGCATTAAGTATTCGAGATCTTTCTTGCAAAATAATTAGAGAGGAATGGACCAGCGGACTAGAAACTTGATGACAAAGTCTTACATCTGTGAGATGATATAGACAGAATAAGTGGGACAAGTAATGAAGGGATTTCCCAGAAATGAACATCGCGTGGATGAATAAATATCACAAATAAAAGAGTAAATTGAAAATAACAAATAAAGACTAATCAGAGCGGCCAGTAACAGCCTTGACAATATAAAGATAAACAAAAATACGACGAAATCTAGATGGTTCAGTGGTAGATTTTCTGCTCTGCATTCCGTGGTTGTTGGTTCGATCTCCAGTGGGGGAGACCGCGGTATACACTGCTGATGAGACCTTATAAGGTTGAAACAGCTGTATGCCACTGGCAAGTGTTCGCCGGATTTTCTGGTCATGGTTATTCAATTCCCAATATAATTCCCAAGCTTAAAATAAAGAAAATTTACTTCTGTATCTTTGCCCTTGCGGTGATAATTATTACGATACGTCTTTCCAATGCTCCTGGAAAGATATGGCCCAAGAGGTGATCTGTGTCCTCCGTAAAGAGTACTGATGTAACTTGCAAGACACATTTTGGTTAATTGACTGCTCAATTACCATGGTTAGTTAATTTGGCGACACTTGTGTGTAATGTGGACTGATGTCTCGTTGGTAGAGTTTCAGCTTTGCATTATGTGGTTTCTGGTTCGATCTCCAGTGGGGGAGATTGCGTTATACACTGCTGATGAGACCTTATAAAGTCGAAACAGCAGTGCAGTCTTTCTGTCTGCCGCGCGCAAGTGTTCGCTGGATTTTCTGGTCATGGTAATTCAATTCACAATATAATTCCTCTGCTAAAAAAAAAGAAAATGTAAAATCTAGGAAACAAAAATAGTAAGGAAAATATCTGAATGGAGATTTCAGGCACACGAGATGACAGATACGTGGCTACGAAAGGGATATTTTCAGAGATCAACTGAATCTCTTCTGAAAGCAGTACAAAAATTCTATCAGTAACAATCATATTAAAACGAAAATCGATAATACACAACAAATTTACAAGTGTAGGTTATATGATGACAAATAGGAAACAGTTAATGACATAATAAGGAAATGCAGAAAACCTGCACTAAAGGAGTCCAAGACTAGGCAGGGCTTGATGGGATGGGTAATCCATTGCGGATTGTTCAAAACTAAGCACGGCTTGATGGGAAAGGTGATCCATTGGGGTTGTTCAAGAAAAATAAATCAGACCATAATACCAAATTGTATATATACACAAACTATAATCCGTTACAGAAAATGAAACATACAAAATTCTCTGAGATTTTGAGATACAAGTGGATTTTCAACTCCCGACTAGAAGATCAGTCTGAGTATCAATTAACAAGAAAAGAAAATTTAGTCCCGTGGATTTTAGGGTGACGGTGATTCAAATTGTAATTGTGGTGTTTGGAACGATCCAAAAATCTTTGGAAAAAACCGTTAGGAATTTGAAATCTGAGGAAGAATTGAGATCATTCACACCACAGCAGTGTTAAGTTACGTTTGAATATTAAGTAATGTTGTGGCGACCTCGGGGAATTTGCTGTAAATAAGACCCCAGTGAAGACCACAAGTTAATGATGGTGTAAAAATATGTCGACGAGCAAAATAAATGCACTTAAAATGACCTGATGAGTGCTTCGAAGGAAATCTCAAAGATTTAACTAAATCTTTATAAATGACAGTACAAATTAATGCCATAGAAGGTAATTAGGCCAAACCAAAGATTGATTAAAAAAACAGGAGAATAGAGTAACGATGTCCCTGGCTACAAATAGATATATATGGTGCTGTCACTGCCCCCAATTAAGTCTGAACCGTCCAATATTTGCATGTATAATGATCAGTGTCGGACTTCTAATTCAATCAGGTTCTTTGTCGGTTTGGCAGGGAAAGAATACAAAGCACCAAACGACTTTCTAGTGTTTGGGATTTCTACTTTTTCATTATATCTGTTTGAGTTGCTGAGGCAAAAAAAGTGGGGGGGAGAAATTGAAAAGGGAAAGAAGTTTTGGCTTCCTTGTTTTTGGAGGGTCTATCTTGTTTTGGGTTCACACCTTAACCACTTGACCAGAAAATGAGAAGTAACCGTGAGATCAAGTGATCTTTCTGAACACTCCCCACTTTACTTGTGCTTTGGGTGTCAGACGTACCCGGCCTCCATTAGTAATCGTTCACTGTGCCCCGAGAGCGTTAGGTTAAGTGTATCGAGTTATGAAAGAGATTTAACTCTGCCAAGTTTCACCATGGTAGCCAATAACTTATAAAGCTATCAGTGGTGTTTAGACGGATTAGTTTGGTTTCTTTGTTTTTAATGGCATATCAGCCTTCATGAGTTATTTAAAGTCAAACCATCCTTCTAGAAGAGCGGCAATGATGCTATTTAACCCATAGCTGGGAGGATGAGGGGGGCTCATAGCTTTCCTAAGGGTATTTGTCCGAAAGTGAACGTAATAGCACGACTGGAGTTCGAACTCGCTTACTACGATTCCGCAGTCTAGCGCTTAAACCATTACACCACCCCCGTTAAGACAGAGATGAAACAGTTAATCACAAAATAAGAAAACTAGCACAAAAGCGATTCAACAGACATGACTGGGTGGGAAAAGCGATCGACTGAGAATTGAACAAGAGAATGAAATTTCACTTTAATGACAAATAACTTAGGCAAAAAAGAAAACTTGTACTTGAAAATGAAACGGAAAATGTCCTCTGAGACTTTGAAATAGCAACGGATCACCTAATTCAAGTTCAAAGATAAGAACTAGTGTTAATAAAAAAGAAAAAGAAAACCTGTCATTTCGTGGATTTGCTGTGCTATTAGATTTTAAGTGAAAGAAGGCATCTAGAAAATAACTCAATGACAGAACAATTTGTAATATTTATATGTATGTATACATGAAGTAAGATTTCGCGTACATGTTTGACCCTTGTGTAAGATTTTGGAACTCGACTCTTGATTTTGATCGGAATATGTGAGGAGAATGAAAAAATAAACTTACCCAATAAGTGATGATAAAATGGTTTCGATATTTGATTGAATCTATTTTCAAAATGAGTTGCAGGCAAGGAATATAGATAGACAATACCAAGTGAGAGATTTATATTTGATAATCATTAGTGAAGATATTCTACTGTATATTTTATTTCGTTTCATTTTAATTATTTTATTTTCATTAAATAATTTGATTGATTTATTGATTGATTGATCGATTTACTGATTTCAACCTCATGTTCACTCTTGTAGGGGTCATTTCACACCTTCAGATTAGGGACCACGTACTTTGTACATTTATATTTACGATTTTTGTGTTGTTGTTTCGATAGATTTTTTTTGCACAGTTACATGATATCAAGTCATCCAATCAAATACAAATATTACTCAGTCGGCTGGCGCTATAGAATTCACCGACTGCTTCTCTGCAAAAGAGTAAGACCCCTCCCCTCAACGAGTGTCCAAGATATGACACTAAACAATCCGATAGTGAGATTCTAGTATACTGGAGCATTGGAGAATGAGGAGTGCCCCTTCAGTGCCCTCACTCCCAGGTCCACTCTTTCCCGGAGTGGTATCAAGTGTTAGGGTATTATCTATTGGTCAAATAGAACTAAACTGTGTAATTATGTTAAATTGAACTGCTTGAAATAGGACTTTTTTGATATTTGAACTGCATACTTATACTAAACTGATTTGTTGGAAATTGAACTGTTTTTGTATGCTAAACTGGATTGTTTGAAATAGAACTGTTTTTACGTAGAAAGTATTCTCATGTAAAACTGAATTGTTTGAAATAGAAATGTTTGTATGTGTAAAAATGGATTTGGAATTAATAACATACGATGGTTAATGTGCCATAAAATAAAATAAAATTTAATCCAAATAATTGACTCACATTTGAGTATTCCTAATACCAATATTTTATTTACAATTATATGGTTTCAAGTAATATTTTTATCTAATATAATAATTAACTTGCATACACTTATATGATTTCAAGTAACGATGATAATAATTCTTAGTAAACAATTTTATCTTCAAATTACCATTCTTAATACAATTTGCTCACAGTTATATTTTCATGTATTTCTATTTAATATGAACAATTTTCAAGCAGAAATATTTTACCAATTACCAGGTATCACAACTGTGAGGCAATGAACTATTGAGTAATCGTAAAGAAGGAGTGTCCTATACTCACCAGAGTACCATCATCATCATCATCATATCATGCTGGCAGCACGGATATCCCTGAGCCTCTCTCGCCACTCCTCCCTATCGTTCGTCGCCCTAGGTAGGTCTTCAGGACAACAACCTGTATCCTCACATAGCTGCTGAATGTACGTTCGAGCTGGTCGTCATGCTTTTGCGCAGCCATGTGTGGGGATCCATAAGAGTACATCTCTTATGAGTTCATCTCTGCTTCTCCAGCAGTGTCCTGCATGTCTGGTTCGTCTAACTTGAATAGTTTTCGTGATAGGGGGCAGGTGGCCGTACAGTTGGTGTCTTGTGGGGTGTTGCTGCCAGGACTTGTTCAGGATTGCACGAAGCATTCTTGTGTAATTGCCATCTAGTTTCTTCTCCAGCCGTTTTGTTAGAGTCCATGTAGTGCATCCATATAGCAGTATCGATGTGACCGCTGCCTGGAAGAAACTGCGTTTCATTTTATCGGTTAGGTCTGATTTTCATATAATCGATAGCCTATTGATAGCTGTCCATGCTTTCGTTAACCTCGTTTCGATGTCCTTTTCGGTTGATTAGACGCTGCTTCCTAGGTATGTGAATTTGTCTACTAGTTTAAGTGGGGTTCCTTCTAGAGTGGAGATGTCCCCCGTTTGGTTATAGCACATATATTCCGTTTTGTGTGCATTAACATGGAGGCCTATGCTTGCTGCTGCGAGTTCCAAACTATGCAGAAGTGTTTCGGTTTGGTCAGGTGTATTTGCCAGTATCGCTATGTCATCGGCGTAGTCGGCGTCGGTAATTGTTGTTGCGGGGTATCTTCTGCTTCTTTTCTTCGTCAGTTCGAAGCCATTCTCTTTGATTTTGTCAATCGATGTTCTAAGTACGTAGTCTAGACAAATGATAAAGATGTACGGGGCCAGCGTGTCCACTTGTAGTACTCCTGCTACAATGTCAAAGTATTCTGTGTCTCCATCGGGTGATCGTACTTTTACTTTAGTGTTTCTATAGAGAATCGTTATTGCCGCTACGGTTTCTTTAGGTATGCCGTACGCTAGTAGGATTTGTTCCATCTTTCCTCTGTGAATGGAGTCGAAAGCCTTGGTAAAGTCGACAAATATTAATGTCGCTTGTAGGTTCTTTGCCCGTACACCTTCAAGGATTCTGCGGATGGTTAATATTTGTGAGGTCGTGGATCTATTTCTTCGGAAGCCATTTTGGTTTTTTCTAAGTATGTTGTCGATTTTGGGTTCTATTCGATTTCGTAGTAGGGCATTGTAGATTTTGGCAGCTATGGATGTAAGTGTTATGCCTCGGTAGTTTTTGGCTAATCCGAGGTCCCCCTTTTTAGGGAAGGGGAGTATGCATCCCTTCATCCATCTATCTATCGGATTTTGATTGTATACTGCGTTGCAGTGTCGGAGCAGTATGTCGTCGAATTGTCTGGTCTTCCATACTTCCGGGGGAATTTCGTCCAGCCCTGCAGCTTTCCTATTTTTAATTTTTCTGAGAACCGAGTCGAGTTCTTCTTGTGTGAACGGTCCAAGTTTAATGTCTAATTGTTTGCAAATTATTCTGGTGATTGGTTTATGCGTTATTTTTGGTGGGTTTCCAAGTAAGTTTTCGAAGTGCTGTTTCCACAGTTTTATTCTTTCTTGTTGGTTTGCTGCTATAAGTTTTGCTTTGGCTGTGTTCTTTCTACTGCTCACTTCATTTATTGTTTGCCAGGCTATTCTAGATTGTCTATCTTCCACCGAGTCTCTAATCTTATCTATCTGATTTTGAATGTTTTCTGTCTGTTCCTTTATATATATGCCTGCTAATTGATATTGTGCCGTTTTTAGTTTTAAGGCATTTGTGTTTGTTGGGTTTTTTCGATAGTTTTTGGAGGCTGTTTTCACTAGTGCGCATTTTTCTCTCACCGCTAAAGTTTCCCATGGGACTCTATATTTAGTTTTAAGTTTTGTTGGAATGTATTTTGCTGCTGCCTCGAGGTGTGCATTGACGAAATTTTCGTATTCGTCGTTTGGTGTACTTTTTTCCGTCTTTTCTTGTAGTGTTTCGAATCTGTTTCTTAATTCTAATACGTATTTGTCTCTGACATCTTTGTTGTTTAATAGGGCCCAGTCATAGTGTTTGGTGGTTGCTGTTCGTTTGGCGTTTTTTCGTAGGCTTAACCGTATTTTCGCCGTGACTATTCGGTAATCGGTGGACACACCCTCAAAAGAGGAGTATGCCTCGCAATTCAATGCACTATTCTTCCATTTCTTGTTTATAAGGACGTAGTTTATCTGTGCTTTAGTATTGTTTGCGTACGTGTGTGTCCATAGTTTGCCCTCTCTTTTTTGGTAGTTTGTATTGAGGCATGCTAATCTATTTTCTATCATGAAATCTGTTAGATGTTGCCCATTCCTATTTGACGTGTTGTGGAGGCTGTATTTGTTGTTTCCGTTTTTCCCGATTTGTGCATTCATGTCTCCGCCAATGACTAACATATTGTGTTTCGGGATGCTACGCACTAATGAGGATAACTCCTCGTAGAAGGTGACTAGTTCAGTTTCTTCACTAACATTGGTGGGGCTAATCAGGCGTAGTTTAGTCGGCCAACTACTCACTGATATATA
Organism: Sepioteuthis lessoniana; assembly: GCA_963585895.1. Lineage (NCBI taxonomy): Eukaryota > Metazoa > Mollusca > Cephalopoda > Myopsida > Loliginidae > Sepioteuthis > Sepioteuthis lessoniana. The sequence goes on from CAUZXS010006631.1 coordinate 75,612, forward strand.
TATATATATATATATATATATATATATATATATATATATATATATATATATATATATATATAGGGGTTGAGCACTCTGGCGAAGGAATTGTCGGCCGCTGCTCGCATAATGCAAAGCTCTTCGAAAGAATTGAGCACTCTGGTAGCCGATAGGGTATAAAAATGTAAACAAAGGCTGCTGCTGCTGTTGCTAAAATAGATACCTTAAAATTCCCTTAGCCAACTTTGTATGCTTGGTGGCCGAGCGGTCTGAGATTTAGTCTAACGTAAGTTTGGATGGGTTTCGATCCCATCTTCGAGCGTCCTACGTGTCTAGCCACACTGAAGAGTTCTGATAGTACGAAACAGTCTGTCTGTGGATGACAATATATATATATATTAGAAAAATGACTTTATATTTTTGTAGTATTTTAGGCATCTGCGTAAACAGTCTGAGAAAATTTCTACTGTCAGTTTTCTCCATTTGCCCCTGTACTGCACCAACCTCATCTTATTCAATTTACTTTTAATGATGTGAATTTTCATTGTTTTAGTTTCTTTCTTTCAATTATTTTTATCGATAGTTCTTTATTGGCTACTTTGTAGCTGGCATGGTGTCATTGTAAACAAACTAGACGAGTAGACTTACTAGTTCGATTGTCATTTGGTTTCCCAAACATCTGATCTTGACTTAAACTAGACTAAGCTTAGTAAATAATGTCCACTAAAGTTAAGAAATGGTACGTTTTCTCAAACGGGTATCCACGTAATAACATCGAATATTTCAAGCATCCTTCTACCAAGTTAAGCAAAATTAACATATTATTAAGACTAGGACAATTAGACACAACACCTTGATGGAAGTGTTTTAAACAGCTAGAGGTATTGAAGCTTTATTTACCAAAATATAGATCAATAATGAATAAAATGATGTTTTTCTTCAAAATAATTACCTTAGCATGTATTTATTACAGCTCGTTGTCCCTAAGTGAAAGCAGTTTTTTTTTACGGCGTGAAAGAGCACCTTCATATTGCGTTTAATGTCTTCTCTCTCTTCAAATGTTAACTATTTGTTGAATATCCAGCATACGATAGAAGAAAGAGTCAACGGTTTTGGGGAGTATGATGAATAATGCTTTTGCATAATCCTGTTTGCGCCCAGAAAACATTTTGTTTAAAAGTATCGACATTTGATTCTTAATTTTTTACTTTTTAAACAAGTCACTGACTTGTCAATACTTCATAAAGACTGATGTCTAATTTGTTTGAACATTTTTACATCGTAATATGACTTGTTCTGTTATGCTCCTATTTTCATTTAGTATTTCGTCTTTAAAGTTTTAAATATTCAAGTTTTCCTAATAATAAAATATCAGCCTTCTCACTACCAGTGAACTTGGTGACCACTTGTGTAAATGCCAACAAAGAATGATTCAGGTTAGGTGCGAAAAACGGTCACACAAGAGATTGGGGGGTGCGAGGATAATTCAAAAATGGTCATTTAGTCATCAACCGACTGAGAATTGTCGTCTGCTAGTTAAAACTAAAATTACTAAGGGACGACTTCAATTTAAGAACTAGCAAAAAAGCCCCTGGAGTTTATTGGGGGTGGGCTACAGTTTAGCATTTCCTTCATCGACTCAAACATACCACTTAACGTCTTCCTGTTTTTAGACCAGTTTCGAGGAAGGTTGAAATAAACTGAGTGATATTTCTTTTGTGACCATATATCTCTTTTTCCTTTAATGTGAATTATCTGTTATCTCGTCTTTGTGTTCGGCGACATTCATTGGGACCTCACACGACAAGAATCGGAGTTAATGTATTGTTTATGTGACCACCTATCTGACTTGTTTCTTCCCTCCTGATGTTTTCTTATCGTCATCTTATGTCATCTTATTCATCAGTAACTTCCATCGAAATCCTGCTGTACAACTCTTCAATTTCAAAAAGGTTTTTTTTTTTATCACACCTTGTATATCTCATACTTTTTTTTCGGGTAGAATGGAAATAACCTATAAGGCATAACACATATATGTTTAAACGTTGTAATATATCATATCTAATATAAGTGTGCCTTTGGGTACGAATATATGTAGGTAAGTATGCAAGGGTATTTGAATGTGTATAAGTGAATGTGTGTTAGTGTATGTGTGTATGATGTATGTGCGTGCGCACATGTGTGTGTGTGTGTGTGTGTGTGTGTGTGTGTGTGTGTGTGTGCATATTTGTAATTATGTGTGTGCCTGTCCGAATAAAAAATTAAACAATTCATTTCATCCTTTTTTAGAAGAATTTGACACCACACAATTACACAGGCGATTGTCTCCTTCTTACAATTAATTTACCAGTTTCGACTAAATTACGAACAAGATGAAATCAGGATTATCTTTAGAAACATTATTACGAAAATCTTTCGACCAAATTACACAAATCACTTTCTCTTTATTTTCGTTAGATTTTTTTGTTATCTTTTGGGCTTAAAATAAGCTTCTTATTACGATATTTTTTTCTTACTTTTACTTACATCTTTTTGTGCAATCCCTTATTTCTTTATAAAGTATTTTCCTTCTACTGCTAGCACACCATTTTACTCTTTTTTTATTTTTTTCAACGTCAGTAACTTAGCGATTATCAGCTAAATAACTTTTTTCATACTTGATTACAAATGATTCCATCTCAATACATTACAAATCTGTTTCTCATGTCAACCGGCCAAACAGCGGTTTTGATTTCGCCAGCAGCAATAGACATCCCAATCATCATGAAATCAACCATTAGTGGATAATTTCATTTCGCTGATCAACCCACATCAACACATTTATTAACTGGGAACCTATGATATTTTTTATTGCTTTGAATCAAATATTGACTTTCAAAGTTAAGGGTCTCTCTACAGACAGACATAACACTTCTTTCTTCAATATAAAACAGGCACGAAGAGTTATAGTTAAAGAAAATAAACAGGACGATCAGAGTTCGAATTCTGGATGAGATTGTTTTCGTTTCACTTCACGTTAATTCCCTTTTCCAAAAATACATTAACCACCTCTTTACACTACCAGCTATTAGTACGTAGAGGGGAAGGCTTAGATATTTAGCCGTTGTATTGCAACCCTTCAAGAAGAAAATATCTCAATTCAAACCATCACTACATCACTTATGGTGGCGGAGCTGGATAAATACACGCATACAACATTCATAAACTGTTTATTCACTAAATTTAAAACAGTATATATATATATATATATATATATATATATATATATATATATATATATATTTGGTAATATTTAAAGATGTGCACAGCTAGGCGATCCGTATTACAAGTTGATGGTGTCTAAACTGTCCATTATCAATATGAAAAATTATATAACCAGCCTCGATATGGTTTGAACATATTTTTGGTGAAACACAATCCTGCAAGTACAAGACTCGGCATATTCTCTAAACTTAGCATCGTCTTTTCTTGTTTCTTAAAAAATATTTGACGACATGATCATACATTTAAAAATACTCAGACGCTACCTCAAATTTAAGCATAATTGTTTCAACCAATGAAGAATTTGCTACCGAAAGCTTGGTGCATATCAAGGAAACAATTAAAAAAAAAACAAAAAAAATCTTTCATTATGTCTCTTGACTTTGACAATCTCTTAGAAAAGACTCGAAAGTAAGTGTGCACTCACTTTCGCAAGGGTACTGACGTGGAATCAAATGAATCCATAAGCACATATAAACACATAGATAAATTCATTGATTGATTTCTAGTGTGAACTCTGCGCAAGCCATTGATAATGAGTTAGTTATAATATATTTCTAAAAATCTTACTTTTGTTTAGTACTATGTAAACGCCGAAAAACATTGTTTTTTTCTATATTCTTAACGGTATATCATCTCTATAAGGGTTACTTAATGCCGAAATTTGCATCATATGAAAATGGTTGATAACCATTATCATCATTTTGTGCCATCAGCACAGATATCGCTGACCCTCTGTCACCATCCATCTCTATCGTTCATCGCTTCCGGTAGGTCCTCAGGGCTACACCCTGTATCCTCATAGAGCTGCGGTACGTATGTTCGAGCTGGTCGCCCTGTTTTTGTTTGGCCATGTGAAGGGGTCCATAGGAGTACATCACTTTTGAGCTCTTCCCTACTTCTCCAGCAGTGTCCTGCATGTCTGGTTCATCTAACTTTGATAATTTTCGTGATGGGTGGTAGGTGTCCGTATAGCTGCTGCTTTGTGGGGTGCTGCCTCCAGGACTTGTTCAATATTGCTCGCAGCATTCTTGTGTAGTTGCCGTCAAGCTTTTTCTCCATCCATTTAGTTAGCGTCCGTGTAAAGAACCCATACAGCAGTATCGACACGATTGCTGCTTGGAAGAAAGTGCGTACCATTATAACGATCTATATTTCCGAATTTCCTTGGGATATCATGTTTTTCATCACGCTTTTTTCTTTCTATAATATATTTGTTTGCACATATATGCTATTAACTATTCCGATTTAATGCAAAATATTTACTCACAGTGATATAGTTGTATGCATTCTTATCCTTACAGATAATTTTCAGAGTAGACCTGAAATAAATGGAATTGAAGAGGCACTCCACAATTCCAAAGCTCTACGACTGGATCCCAAACACCAGATATAGATAAGTGTCATACCCGAGACACTATTTTAGCGGAGGTATCTTCCGGCAGCGCTAAACGTCATGACACGACAGATTGTTTTATATTTGTGCCCCAAAGTAAGCAAACATACGATAGATAGATAGATAGATAGATAGATAGATAGATTGGCAATATAGCATTGGCTGAAATAGGAATGGTAGAAGTTCATTTCCGAATCCTAATATATGAAAAAACTATCGGAAGTAAAAACCTGATGATAAACACGTAGATTGACAATTATACAGTGAAGATTTCAAATAAAAAAAAACTCAGTTTATATCCCAGTTTAAATACATTATGGCCTCTTTGACCTCTCTCCTGTCATCGGAGGCATGCTTCGGTTTGCAAAATACCCATTGTTAAATAAACTTGAAAACGGGGACATATTCGATAACCCGACTCAACCGAAATGTCAGAAACACAATAACACAACTTGCCTCAAATGTCGGAAACAAAAAAAAAAAAACACAAATCACCCACAATGTCAGAATCACAAGACACAACTAGCCTCAAATGTACGTTTTTCTGTTGTCTATTCAATTCATTCACTTAATGAGGCTTTTAAAATTCGTGAAAACGGATAAAGGATACAGGGTCTTTTATTATCGCAGGAGCAATCACTGCGAAGATTTTAGAGTGCGCATTTTTCCTCCCTCAGTCCACTTTACAGCTTTTAGTAGTTAATATTTCATCAATAAAAGAATTCTTATTAAAAAAAAAACCCAACTTCTAAACTGATATGGTTAAAAGAAAAGTAAATAATTTCGATTTACATCACGTCGATTGCTTTTTAAACAACTACAGGAAAATGTAAATATAAATCAGCAATTCATATGATTCCATAACCTCTACACTTAAAATAATTCTAGACGGTTTGACATACCATTTAGATGAATCAATCTATATATAAACTCGATTCTCTAACCTCTACGCCAAAACCCTTGGACGGATTTATATGCCGTTAAAATCAATCAATTATCAACTCGATTTTCTTATTTCTATGTTTAAAATAAACCTAGATGTGTTGAAATACCTATAAAACAAATCAATCAATCACACAATTTTCAGGAGAATAATGTGGGTTTTAAATGTACCATTAAAAAATGATTAAGAAGGGGAGCCCCCGCCACGTAATAGCTGAAGAGATCGGCTGCAGCTTCTAGTTACGCTTTTATGTACACTTTTGAACTAATAGCATCATGGCAGTCATGAACCCCATTATCCTCTACCAGCTACAGTTTAAATATTATCACTGCTGTTCTAATGCAAGGATGAATTCAGCATTAAATAAACCAGGAAGTTTGATAACCCATTAAACAAAATAATTGATAACATGTGTACGTCTTCAAGTAGAAAAATTATATTATTACTCGAATTATCATGAGCAGAAAATCCTGCAGATTCTGCGCGCAATATACAGAACCACTGGACAGCTGTTATGACCTTATAATGTCTGATCAGCAGTGTAAACCATGATCTCCCACTGGAGATCGAAACAGTAACCACAGAACCGAAACTCTACCACTGATCTACTGATTCATATCGCATACAAACGATGCCAAATTAACTAGTCATGATAATAGCGCTGCCAGTTAACTTGATGCGTCTTGTAAGATTCATTCATACTGTAACTGAGGACACGGTCAACTCTAGGTCATTGTAATTCAAGTTTAATTATATTCCTTTACCTAAAAAAGAAAATGTACATCTATTACTTTGCGCGTGAGGTTACGAAAACGCGGATGCGTATCTTCAATCCTCTGGGGAAGATGTTGCCCTGGAGGTAAGTGTGTCCTCTGAAATGAGTACGGATGTAACTTACAACACCCATCGGTTTAATTGGCCGCGCAGTTATAATGACTAGTCAATTTGGCATCACCTGTTTGTGATGTGGAGCATTAGCTCTGTGGTAGAGTCTCCGCTCTGCATCTGTGTAACTGTTTCTACCTCTATTGGGGGAGAAAAATACTATTAAAAGAACAACGAAAACCCACCAAAAAACAGGGCAAAGAACTATCCTTATAATATGTCTCAGCATACAACAAAAGCAAAGCGGAGCCAATCAAATAAATATCAATGAATCTAGATTAACTTAAAAAACAATGATAGAATGAAAAACATACCAGACAAATGAAGAATCATTAAAAAAAATGCGACAATCAAAAATATTCAAATACACACTGACCTCATCTAAATTTTTGGAAAATACAACGTATGGAGTCTCAAAATTCAAAGAATGAAATATATGTAATATGTAATGTAATCAGAGAAAAAAAAACTATACCATCGAAAACCCGAAGACAACAACCATAATAAAGAGAAATTTAAGCTGCGATAAAAAAAACAAAAAAAAACAAGTCTACATTATCGAATATTCCAACTGCATAGATAAACATTGGTTGTACTCAGGCACTAAACAAAAGAGTCCCTTTACATAAAAGTAACATAAAATTAAGAAAAATCTTTCAAAAAATAATGCATTAAAACACCTTTTTGATTGACCAAAAGGAGACTTTGAATTATGCCAATATTCCAGACTTTTGACCACTCGTTACTCTAAATAAAAGATAAGAATAGTTGATTGGTAGATTTAAACAAACAAAAACCAGTGCCAAATTCACACACACACACACACACACACACACACACACACACACACACACATATATATATATATATATATATATATATATATACAGACTAACTTGAAGTGGAGTCTTATGCGTTTTCTCACACACTAATCTCAAAGCATGTGGTTGAAAAAAGTATATATATATGTATACTGATTTACATTCATATATATATATATATATATAGAGAGAGAGAGAGAGAGAGCGAGAGATAAAAGAGGCAATAACAACCATAAAATATAGGTTTGTTCGGCTGTGTGGCAAAGGGGTATGTGCACATATACGAATGTACGTATGTAGACAGAGAATACATACTTATATATATATATATATATATACTGTGTGTGTGTGTGTGTGTGTGTGTGTGTGTGTGTGTGTGTGTGTGTGTGTGTGTGTGTGTGTGTGTGTGTGCATTTTGTATACGAAAAACATCTGCAGACAACAGCGGCTTTCACGGACAATTAAATCCAATAGGATATTCACAGACAGGAATCCTGGAATTAAAAACAGGATCACATCCCAATCAAAACACTCTTCAATGTAATGATAGTGACAGATACCACTCAAACCATCTCCTGAAGAACACGTCAATCGAAAACACTGGAAGACCACAATTATACGACATACTACTAATAATGATTTAAGTAAAAAAAAAAAAAATTGGAATCATTCACCGACTCATTCATTTTATCAGATTTACTTTTCTTTAGATGGAAATTCAAACATATATATATATATATATATATGTGTGTGTGTGTGTGTGTGTGTGTGTGTGTGAATTTGTAAGTAAGGTAGCTCAATATATTCACTGGTAACTTAAAAGCTCCCTTTTCGATAGCTACCACACTGAGGTGTAGGGTATGGTGTTGCTCATTTCCCTGGATTACTCTATTTAACCTTCATCCCAACCTTTTAATTTTAGTTGTTGACCAAGGAAGTATCAAGTAACATTTTTTGAGTCTTTGGTATGATTCGACCTGCTATTGAACCCCGGTGTCGTTTAGCATTGGTGAACGCTCTAACCATTATGCCTATGCACCGGTATTATATATATATATATATAAAGAGAGAGAGTGAGAGAGAGAGAGAGAGAGAGAGAGAGTGTATGTGAAGTTAGAGTAGCGTAGACACAGTGACGACAGCGCTTGATATCTGTAAGTTTTTCGACTTTATGGTCATCAGACCCATCTTAGAGGAAAAGAAATCAGTCACCAAATACTACTCTCTCTGTGTCTATGCTATCTTAATGTAGATCTCGATATGCTCTATAACTGTCATGTGCGCTCTTTATTCATTGATATAGCAAAATACATTATTACTATCTGTGAGCGCCCATACGTGTGTAACATATTGGCCTTCGACCGAGCTCTCAATTAAGAGATGCACCTGTGTAAATAACAGGTGCATCCGGTCGAATGTATCAGGGTATCACCTTGACCTGTGGACATGGTTGAATTCGGTGCAGACGCCAACAGGAATCAGGTGAGCGTAAAACAATTATATAACCAGGTGCCACAGACGGTTTGGGTGAGTTGGAGTCAGTTGCAGTTGGAATTCGAGTTGCAGTTTGAGACAGTTCGAGGCAGTTAGAACCAGCTCCAGATAGAGGGCTTGGGCCCTCAGGACCTCGGTTGAGCAGCTCAGCAGAATGAGAAAGAAGTGCTGCTATAGTCAGATGAACTTGGGGTCAATATGTTGCAGTCTCTCTCCGTCTCTAACTTATCTCTCACACATAACGAATATCTACCCTTTCGCAACCCTTTCGCGACCCTTTCGAGAATAAAGTGAGAGAGGTATATTTTTCTAAAGAACTGTGTTCGTTCATTCGTTATTGTTGATTATGTTTCCGCATATGTATGTATACGTACAGTTGTATCATGGCTATACAAGACGTGTATATACATGTGTGTATGCGTATGAGTGTGTGAATGTGTGTATCTCTGTGATGAAGTAAGAGTTCCTTCCAGAGCACGTGCGTGTTTTGTGTGATGGAGGAGGAGGAGGAGGAGTAAAGGTGTTTGCATGTGTGCGTGTATTAACATTTACTTAGCTTCGGCAATAGTGTAAATGGGGAATTGTGTAAGCGTCTAATACAAACCTTGTAAATCATCGCCATGCTGTAAATGTGCTAATTGATATTCATTAAGCTTAGATTAATCTGGCACAAGGCCTCATTGGTAGGTCACCGGGGAAGTGTCATACATCCACGACTAGAACTGGTCAGCGAGATTATCATCCTAAATATCTCTCTACAATAGTTGCGTTTAAAGTTCTCTTCGAACGATTATCTTTTCCGTTTAGATTTTATTTTTATCTTTTCCGTTTAGATTTTATTTTTATCTTTTCCGTTTAGATTTTATTTTTATCTTTTCCGTTTAGATTTTATTTTATGTATCAAATTCTTATTATCCATATCGCTTGTGAATTTAATATTTTCAGAAAAAGGAATTATTGATTTATATCACTAGTTATTAGAAAAATCTGATTGGCTAATAATTAATCTGACAGACAATATTTTTCCATTTTTTTTTGTCTTGTATGTACTAGTATAACCAATTGTATCTTCAACACTAACGGAAAATAAAATTACAATACTGTGAATAAGTATTTTATTGTCTAAATATTAGGCGTCCAGGTTATCCTTTTGGATTATAATAACTGATCATATACGAAGATCAATTCGTTCACAAGTTTCAAAACTAAAATAACATAAAGATTTCTCAGAGTAGAGACAGACAAACTCTCCCACATTACTGATATGAATGTATAGTTGCTTTATATCAAGTTGTTTATCTTTCTGTAAAAGGCAAACGAATTCTTACGTAGAGGACAGGTGAATTATGGATTGCTTCATTGAACGTTAACAAAAGACTGTACTCACGCAGAATATTGCAAACTGGGTACCGATACGAGTATAATTATGCCACAAGATTCCAGCAAACTTTAAAATTTGATGAAAAAACTTACGAACCTTGATGTACTCTACGCAAGTGAAAATTTTATTTTTTCGTCAATGTATAGGGGACATAAGGAAACTGAATGGAATAAGGTACAAGTCTCCAGCAATAGAATTCTTGATTATGATCGCATTAGCTACTCTAGGAAGTCTGTCTTCGAGACGATTAAGATGTTTTCTCGGCGTTGATATGGACAATAATAAAGGAAATAGAATGAAGAATTAAAAGTGATTAAAACTGAGAAATTAAGAAGAAAACCCAAGAATGAATGAAAGACAAATTATGCATTCGTTTATAAAGTAACGAAAGATACCTTCAATGAAGAATGAATCGATTGGGAGGAACATATAGAAGAAAGAAAGAAAGAAAGAATCGAAGAATCATGATGGACGTAGAAAGAAAGAAAGAAAGAAAGAAAGAAAGAAAGAAAGAAAGAAAGAAAGAAAGAATTGAGTAAACGAAAGAAACGAGAATTGCAAGTAAGTAAGAAAGAAAAAAACAAACAAACAAAGAATAAATCAAGAGCGTAAAAAAAGAAACGAAAATCGAAGAGGCGAAACAAACAAACAAAAAAAGAAAAAAAAAGAATGAACAAATATCAAAAGCTAGGAAAAGAAAGAAGCGTACAATTAAAGGGTTGCAAGCTGTTTGCGATAGGATTCGCTTAAGAAAGAACAAAAACAACGAGAAGAAATATTTTATAGAGAGAATAAAGAAACACCGATGGAGACATCAGGAAACGAATAAAGAACAAAAGAATATAATCTTAGAGCAAGATCGTCTTAGAAAACAGGAAAAGAAAGAGATTATAAGTAACAAGTGGAACGTCAGGTCTATTTAGAGAATGATAGACTTGGGGAACAAGAAAAAAGTGATCTCATAACGTGAGCATGAACGAGCATATTACGTTGGACGGCTGAGAGAAGTGGATTGTGTTAGAATAGAAAATATGAATGTTGAAGAACAGTACGATTTCAGACAAAATAGAATAAACAATCCTTTGGAGAAAAGGAATAATCAATAGGAGAAAAATCCAGCAAATTTTATTTGTAGCACGGAATTTCTACTGGTCCTGCTAGTATTTTTGAATGAAAGTTAAAAATTAAACCTGTAATCAGTTTTAAGATTAATTCTATTTTCCCCTTTCATTTCATTAGTCTTATTATTGAATGGAAGTATCTGCATATTGATACGTCTTTCTACTCAGGGTAGGCACTTTTATTCAAGACCAATAGTTTTGATGATGGGAGGGCAAGGTTTAGATAAAAGGACGGATGACACATGTATCTGTGAAAGAAACCATAAAATTGTAAATACTTTTCTATCAGCACTGATTCAAGATCTATGTTTGAAATTTCTGTTTTATATTATTTATGCCGACTATTTTAGAGACAAACATTTATTATTTTGGCAGCAGATTCAAAGAATATAGCTCAGTGATTGCTGCATATGTTTGATTGCATTGAAGTCTTCAATTTTAGAAGTTCATTTAAAACAATGCTTTTCAACCTTCTGAGGGTGGGGTTGATAAAATTTTACTTGGATGCATAGGGGTCACCAGAGGGGGAATTTACAAGTTTACATTGATGAACTGGATATTTCTGAGTGAACGAAAAAAAACTGTAACACAGTATCCAAAGTTTTGTGCAACTGTTGAGTCGATTTTACAACTTCTTCCAAGATCAGATATATTAAGATTAATGCATTATTTACTCCGCAATCAGGAAGGAACTTTTAATTTAGAACATAGTGATTTGCGGTGTAAACTCACAAAACTGCGAGCGATTATTTCTGATCTCCTTTGTGCCTAACAAATTTGCTCTTTACATTAAAAAATTATTCAGTAATTGACGGAGAGTTTGCATTTATTTATAACAGGTGTAAAGTGTACTAAACTCTGGTAAGTTAGTTATGTTTCGTAATTTAATATTCGGTTAGATTGTTTGAGGGTGAATAGAAATTGACTTTGGATATAAGGGTGAAGCAGGTGAAAAGTTTCAAAATTCGAGGTTAAGAGCAAATTACTTTTGCTCTTTGGAATAGCCCTAATAGGTTATAGAATAAAATCTGTGGGGGAATAGCTAACAGTTATATTCAATCTGTTCGATATTTTTCGGTAGCTCGATCAATGCACTGAAATCTGAATCATTGGATGTCTTGTCTTACACTTTAGCAAATAGCAGAAGTGAACGAAAATAAATAAATAAAGAAAGAAATGCTTTCAAGGTGTAACGGTTATCGTCAAAGAAAATGCACTCAGCTACCCGATTTCATAGTCTAAACTAGATTGTTTGAATTTTACGTAGAACCAGAAAAGGTATGGATCCAGCAATTCTCCCCCAAGTTTTAGCCAGACTTCTCCCTTTAACACTGGTGAGATAAACGGTCTAGGGAAGAAAATAAGTGAATTTCAACCAGTTGTAGACCTGAAGAGCGACGGGCTCCTCCGGGTAACTCCTGGCGAAGATCCGAGACATTACTAGGTTTGGTTTGGTTTGATGGGTTTTATGGAAAATCAACCTTTGTAGGTTATTTAACGCCAAATCCATTTTATGTGAATAATCTGTTCTATTTAAAACAATTCAGTTAAGCATAAGTACAGAGTTTGTCAAAAACATTTCTGTTTCAAACTATTCAAGCAGTTATATGTAACAATTCAGTTAATTGTAAATACAGTTTTAATGTCAAAAACAGCTCTATTTCAAATAATTCAGTTGAGCATAATCACGTAGTTTAAATGTAAGTACGGTGTAATTGTCAAAAACAGTTCTATTTCAAGCTATTCAGTTTACTCAAAACAATTCATTTTAGCATAAGTATGCTGTTAGTTCTATTTAACCCATAGATAGGGCCCTATCAGGTGCTACCACTCCGGCCAGAGTGGACCTGGGGGCAATGGCACTGCTGAAACCTCACCATCTGATTGTTTAGTGTCATATTCAGGACACTCGTTGGGGGGGGGGGGGTCTTACCCCTCTGCAGAGGTGCAGTCAGTGTATTCTTACAGCCCAAGCTGACTGGGCAAGAGACATTACTAGTGCCTCCCTGAATAACAAGTTTATAGATAAAAACATAAGATAAGCATTTAGTCATTTTGTGGCTTTAAATCTATATAAACTCTCTTTGGAGACAATTAAGTTCGATAATAAACAAAAAAAATAATAATTGTATGCTCCAAAAATCTTCTTCAAAGTCAAGTAGATTGGAAATGTGAACTTTTGCTGCAGTTTAGAATAACTATCAAACAAGTAACTTATTCTTAGACGCACCTCCTCAATATCCTTCAGAGCCTCTGCAATCTTATTCACTAAGAAAAACACATATTGTGTAATTGTTGAAATCCTTATAGATTTTATAATTGTCACATATGTATCATGCATACATTGGCATTGACTATTCTCCATACATATAGACCTATTCTATATAAGAACATTAATCAGGCCCTTGAAAATCGGCATTCATAATATCAGATTATTTTTTTAAAAAATGCCTTCAGAACTTAATAAAAAATGAACATAATGAATGATCAAGTAAGGCACATGATAGATAGATAGATAGATAGATAGATAGATAGATAGATATCAATAGACTGTATTAGATAGATAGATAGATAGATAGATAGATAGATAGATAGATAGATAGATAGATAGATATCGAAAATTATCTAGATCTGAGCGTCCACAGACTGAGAAAGAAAAAGGAAACAGATAGATATAGTCATACAATACACCAAACAAGAAAAATTCGTATGAATATAATGATATATAAATTCACAAAAACAAAGATAGATAGATAGATAGATAGATTGAAAATGATATACAATATCGCTCAAAAGTAAGTACACGGTCCATTTTTGTTTGATTTTTCTTGTTTTTTTTATAAAGAAAAAAAAAGGTTAGTCCAAAACAAAGTTAACAGGATGTTATTATTTCATTTGGATCATAACATAAGAAAAACGAAGTCATTACGCATTATCTATTACCCAACTCGTATGTTTATTATTTAAGAAATAATTACTTTCCTTATATATATTTATGTACGTTTATTTTTGGTTTGTGTTTGTTTGGTTTTATGGCATTTCAACCATTATAGGTTATCTAATGTCAAATCCACTTTTTTACATATAAAGAATTCTATTTCAAACAATTCACTTCAGCAGGAGAATATTTTTGTTTACTCACTGTTAGATGTAAAACAGTTCTATTTCAAACAATTTCAGTTTAGCATTAGTAAGCAGTTTAAATGTCAAAATCTTCTATTTCACAAAATTCAGTTTAGCATAAGTACACAGTATAGTTCTATTTGACCCATAGATAGGACCCAATTAGATGCTACCACTCCGGGACAGAATGGACATGGGAACGATTTCCATGAAGATGGACTCCACATTTCCCCAAACTCCAGCATTACAGCAACCTCACCATCAGAATGTTTAGTGTCATAGCCAGGACACTCATGGGGGTGTCTTACCCCTCTGCAGAAAAGCAGTCGGTGTATTCTACAGCTCCCACCCAGCCAACTGGGCAATTTATTTCCGGTTAAAGAGTTTCAATTCAGTGGATATTAGTATTAATTTTTGTCGTTCGTATTTACCCAACCCCTCTGATATTTACAGGATGTGACTGAAAATCATTTCTAAGTGAAACAAAGCTGGTTTGAATTCAAAGTTTTTTTGGGGTTTTTTTGTAAAGAGGTTGTCAAACCAAGGACTATTTACCCGGGTTGCCCTACTATTTTCTCATACATTGGAGGCCGAAAAGAGATGGATTCACGGATTTTTTTTAAAGAGAATGAGAGTGAAGTGAAATGTAAACAGCCTTTCCCATGATTTGAACTCGGATCACCGATTCAATAGCATATGATGAAACCATTACAATAACCCTACCCTTTTATTTTATGCATATTTACCAACCCCTCTGCTCGAGCAGGATATGACACAAGGTCAATTTTTAAGCGGATTTGAACAGGTTTGAATTCAGAGTTTTCCTTCTCCTAGACTAGTTGCCTTACCAAGGCTGAAGAACCTAGTCTGCCCCACTATTTACCCATTGCTGGAAGGAGAATAATTACACTCTTACCATTTCCAAGGGTATTAGTGCTATGTGAAATGCAATCAGTCTCGTCCAAGATTTGAACTGGTGTCACCGTTTCCATTTCCTACAACGATAACCATTACACCACGGGTACCATACCCCTCTATTTTATGACTACTTTGGTTGTATTATCTTCTACCGGAAAAAAATAAAATCACGGTATATTTGGTAGGGAAATAATTCAGTTTTTATGAAAATGAGATTTGTATATGAGTTATAGTCGAGGTGTGAACAGGTTCAGAGAGACAAGATATCCATGTAAATATTGTGGATTCTAAAAATAGTAATTGTCAAAGATTTACACCAGATCCCATTGTGTCAGTTTTTTTTTTTTGTTCTTTTTTTTAATTTGAGATTACAGTTCTAGTAAAATTTTGCTTCCAATATTCTGGCTAATCTCTTTATTTTATCATTTGATGACTGAAGTTCTGCACATCTTTGGTCCTGATAAATATTTCCAAGTTTACAGCCTAAAACCAAATCTATTCATAACGTTATGCTGTATTAACAAAGATCTAGTTAATAGATAAGTCTAACTCGCCTATGCACCTTGAATTCCAGAGACAAACATGACACATTCTTAACTACCTAGTCAGACCTGAGATAAGGATCTCTAACAAAGAATCGAATTCCTCTTAAATCCCCATTCGCTAATTAATTCATAATTTTTCATTTTCTGAAGGGCCCTAAGATTTTCTGTATCCCCGTTCGCGTCACAAAATAAAAAGAGGAAATATGTTGGCTTCAAGAGGAAACTTGAATGGTTCCCTGTCAGTAGAGAAGCCCCGACAACTTCAAGAATGGCCCCAGTGTCAATTGTCCGCCGAAACCTGATTAAGCAGGATTAGTTTGGATTTAGAATGGCAGTAACTCGTGTCTGAACAAGAGGGCTAGCCGAACAATATTTCATTGAGTGAAGCTTTTCAATATAAAGTCACTTTGTAATATTGACTCGAGTACATTTATCTGCACCAGTGTTTGTCGATAACTCTTGCACTTTCTTTTTACATCTCCCTGTCTGTGTTATACTATCTCTTTCTGTTCATCTGTCTGTCAGCCTCTCTCTCTTTCTCTTTCTCTCTCTCTCTCTCTCTCTCTCTATTATCAAAGATTTCCTACTTGTAATCTCTTCTTTTCTGCATCAGTCGACAGTTGAAAGATTTACTACCTTTATAGACATGCAGTCACCGATCAGAATATGTGGATTTTTACGCATATATGAACGTGTTTGTGCAATTCAGACCTAGAAGAAAGGGGAAAAAGATTATAGACTCACTTGTGTAAAAAGTAGACGTGTGTAAAAATATATGTTTATGAACGAACAATAATGAAATCTGTGTAAATATATGTGCATGAAAAGTTCTTATCTCAACCAAAAAGTAAATTAGCCTTTCATTTTCAATATTTTGATGGATCTTTCAAAGGAACTTAACCACCGATATACTAAATGTATTGAACGACTTTTTGTAAACAGAGGGATTGTATGATAGTAAAAGAGACAGACAGATGGACAAAGGGAGAAGGACAAAGACAGGGAGACAGAGAGAAAAGGTTAATTTGAAAAGTAGATAGAGAAAAAGAAGAAACCTGTGAATGTAAAGGGAGAGAAGATGTAGGGATACAAAGAGAAAAAAGACAAAAGTGAGAAGGAAGAGATAAAGAGAAAGCAACGACATAAATATAGACAGAAAAAGAAAGGTAGAAAGGGAGAGAAAGAGAGTAATGCTATAAAGGCACAGACAATGAGAAAGAAAGAGAGAGAGAGAGAGAGAGAGAATTTGATAAAGGCAGACAGAGAGAAAGAGCGAAGGTGTAGTGGTAAAGATAGAGAGAGGGGGGTTAAAGATAAAGAAAGAAAAAAGGCAAAAGTGAGAAGGAAGAGATGTAGAGAGAGCAAAGGCGAAAAGATAGAATGAGAGAACAAAAGTGAAAATTAGGAGAGAGAGAAAGAGATTAATGGTTCAAAAACACACACACGCACACAGAGAGAGAGAGAGAGAGAGAGAGAGAGAGAGAGAGAGAGAGAGAGAGAGAGAGATGTGCAAAATTAAATTCAGTTAAGGAATATGATTAAATATAAACCAAAAACTAAAGCTAATTTTTGTGGGGAAAACTTCGGCAGTCAATATTTACAACATAAATTAGAAATGTGAGAATATCGTTCTTAATTTTTTGGCTATCTTTTTTAAAAATTTTTTTGTTTCTAGAAAAAATTATGAATAACTTTTAGCTTTATGTCGTTCTGCTTTCTCGACATCGAGCACTTTCATTTTTTAATATGACTATTTGGTATTGTTCTCTCTCTCTTTCTCTCTCTCTCTCTCTCTCTCTATATATATATATATATATATATATATATATATACATATGTGTGTGTGTGTGTGTGTAAGTTTTCGAAATACAGACTTTCCCCAGAACTGCGGCTGCCACAGACAACACGCATGATAGCTATCTATTTTAACATCTTTATCAATTTATATTTTTTCTCACCAATATGTCAACTATTTTCATTCTAGTTCATTCTCTAACATTAGCCATGGATCAATTCATACTTTTTATCACAAGGAGCTTTTCACGCCAAAATTAGCGGGTGGTCTTTTTTTTTTTTTTTTTTGAGCCATGAGTAACAGCAATTCTCCTCAAGGACTTTTCTCAGTATTCTTGCAGATCTCAGGAATGTCGTTGTCTCGATGGCCTCAATTCTTCCTCTGATATCAAATCCCTCCAGGATTTTCTCTAAGCTTTTAGGGTTTGTTCCAAGTGCTCCTAGTACAACTAGTATCAACGTCACTCCCATGTTTTACAGCATTTATGGATCTCTGGCAAGATATGAATATTTGTATATCTTTCCGTTTTTATTTTTATTTTCTCTCTGTGATCCCTCGGATTATTATTATTATTATTATTATTATTATTAGAGTTTTTCACATCAGCGTAAGCTGATGGCCTTTCACTGGAGATTGAATGACAGCAAGTCTCCTCAAGTCTCCAGGACTCTTCTCAGTATTATAGCCGTTTTCAATAATGCTGTTGTTTGGATGGTCTCTACTCGGCCACCAACTTCCAAATCTTCCAGATACTTTAATAAACCTTTAGTTACCGTGCCAAAAGCACCAATCACAGCTGGTATAGTTGTCACCTTCATGTTCCATAATTTTTTTTAATTCTCTAGCAAGGTCGAGGTACTTATCTCTCTTTTCACTTTCTTTCAGTTTTATTCCATGGTCAGCCGGGACAGCAAAGTCAACAATTTTGCAGATTTTCTTTTCTTTTTTTTTTCGTTGATTATTATATGGTCTGGTCTTCTGGCCGAAATTAGGTAATCCGTTTGTATATCAAAGTGCCATAGGAGTTTGTGTGTGATTATTATTATTATTATTATTATTATTATTATTATTATTATTATTATTATCAGTAGTAGTAGAAGTTGCAGTCGTTCTTCTTTATCTGATATATTCTCTCTTCGATTTCTTTCTGCGTTCTCTCTTTGCTTTCTCATATTTCTTGATTTGATCAATTTCTAAATCATTTTCCACTGTATTCCTTCCTTCTTATCTACCTTCCGAGATCTTGTTGAGAAGACTGTCGTGAAGCCCAGCCCAGCCGGTGACTCGCTATTCACCTCCCTCCACCCAAGCTTTGTCCCTCTCCATCTGTCCTTCGTCCTTTAGTTACTTCAACATCACACTATTCTCTTCCATCCCTTCCCTCCTTCAGCTTCCGCATTGCGCGCGGTGATCTCTATATTTGTCATCAGTCCACTCATCCTGATCTCCGGAAGCAGAGTTGCTCAGTAGCTGGGAAGGAAAGTAAACGCCGGAGGTGGTCAGGTCGAGTTGTTGTGGTCAATCACCGGGGTTTCTCCTAAACGAGTGAAAAGCTAGAGATTGACGTTGGTTGGAAAATGGTGAGATAACCACACACAAAACATATAATCGCCCGGCAGTATCACCAGCTTTAACTAATTAAAAAAGAATTTCTGTTTTAGAGGTATCAATCAGCAGCTTCTAAGTTTTATACTGCCATCTGTTTCTGTTGTTAGGCTACATGACTAACTGATTTTAACGGCATATCAACTTACCTCGAGCAATTTTACGCCTAGACTTTACGGAACTGTGTGCATTTTATGTTTGTATTTACATATTTTGAATATTTGTTTCTCAATATTTTTTTCATATAGTTATTCGATTTGAATTATTCCTATGAACTTCAAATAATTTCCACTAAGTTGTATGGTTTCAAGTATTCCTATCTAATACTAATAATTATATGGTTTCAAGTATCCCTCTCCAATACTAATAATTATATGGTTTCAAGTATTCCTATCTAATGCAAATAATTTCCACACAATTATATGGTTTCAAGTATTCCTATCTCATACTAATAATTATTTAGTTTCATGTGATTATTTCTGTTTCATAATAGTCACTTGTTTACACACATTTATATTGTTTAAAGTAAGTAGAAATAATCCTTAGTGAACAATTATAGTTTCAAGTAACCATTCTTAATACAAACGACATCAGTTATATGTATTCCAATTTAATTCAAATAATTTGCACACAGGTATTTGTCATCATGAACCGGGTCATTGGCCAAGTGGGTAGAGTGTTCGCCAATGATCCGGAAGACCTGGGTTCAATCCCAGGTCGAGTCATACCAAATACTTTTAAAATGGTACTTGATACCTCCTTGCTTAACACTCAGCAATATAAGGTACGTATCGATGGTAAAGTGGAGTAATCCAGGGAAAGGAGTAGCGCCCTCCCCTACACCTCGGTGTAGTAGCTCTTGAAAAGGGAGCCTTCTGGTCGCCCTCGACTGTTTTGATACTATCATCTGTTTCTGATGTTAGGCTACATGACTAACTGATTTTAACGGCATATCAACCTTCCTTGAGCAATTTTACGCCAACTTTTACATATATGTCATCAAGTATTCTTATTTAATATAGATTATTTTAAACGGATCAATTTGACCCTAACAGCTTCTATTACTCCGGTTGAATCAATGTCAATAAAGGGACAATCCACCCGTGGTGTAATTGTTATCGTCGTAGGAAATGAACACGGCGACCCGAGTTCAAATCCTGGACGAGACTGATTACGTTTCACATAGCACTAATACACTTGGGAAGGGTATGAATCCAATTATTCTCCCTCCAGCTATGGGTAAATAGTAGGACAGACTGGGTTCTTCAGCCTTGGTGAGGCAACTGGTCTAAGAGAAGGAAAACTCTGAATTCAAACCTGTCAAACTCCGCATAAAAATTGACCTTGTGTCATATCCTACCCGAGGGGAGGGGTTGGTAAATAGGATAAAGGGACAATCCACACTCAACAGATTTCCAAAAGTGGAGCCTCACAATTAGACGCAATTAAAATTTGATAAAATCAGAACATCCCTTTTTACGGGGGAGTGGTCTTATTCTGCAGAGGATATAATCAGTATATTCTAAGCCCCTCAAACCAGACGATTGTTGCGTTACGATAACGTACTTAGTAGCAAAAACAGAATCATTAAAGTATTGATGGCTTTGAGGTCGCTTATGGATGGGTACAGTTTGGATAACATATAAAAGACACCGCCATCAAATTACATCCTATTTATTGAAGGTTATCATAAGTATTTGCAAATAAATAATTTAGTTGGTAGTCTCTTTGTCGTAACGGCTAAAGTGGTGTACTTCTAGTTCAAAATGTACTGTTTATATATATATATATATATATATATATATATATATATATATATATATATATATTGATTTGGCATGAATAACCTGCGATAGTTGAAGTGCCACAAACATCAAACCAAACTAAATCAGCATTCAAGCCTGTCAAAATCAGCTAAAAAATAGACTTTGTTTCATATCCTTCACGTGCATAGAGGTATACATATATCTATAGTCATCCAAAGACAGATCTGTTTCGTTCTATCAGAACTCATCAGAGTGGTTAGACAGTATCTTCCCGTAGCTGGTATCGAAAGCCGGTTGACTCAAACGTCAACACAAGCTTCTAACCATTCAGCCAGGAGGAGATATTAGCTGCGAAGTAAATTTTAAACGGTTATGAATCACAATTAATATAGTTTACATACATCCGTTCAATGGTAGCCGAGACCTCAATTCAAACGAAGAGGCTTGCAGTAATCGCTAATGGCAACACGATTACTTCTTCGCCATATATATATATATATATATATATATATATATATATATATATATATATATATTGAATTGAGTTAAAACTTAAAGACCAAGAAACCTCCCTAAAAGTTATATAAAAAATGAATCGTATTTGACTAGGTTAAGTCTATTTATTTGATTTTTCTTTTCAATTTTCTTATATGCCTTTAAGGACATTAATTACCATCTTCTCGTATATGAATCAGAGCCTTCGTTCTCTTAAATGAAACTTTTCTCTGTTAACAAATATGAAGTAATCAAAGTCTTCTTCCAATTTGCGTCAACATGTGTAGAAGGCAACTGATTTTTTTAATACATTCCTTGACTAATATATATAATTTGTGATAGATTACCTTACTCTTCATGCAATCTACTTCAACATGGCTCCATTTTTCAACTTGCCTGACCAGAAAAGAAAGGACAA
Source organism: Sepioteuthis lessoniana (assembly GCA_963585895.1). NCBI lineage: Eukaryota > Metazoa > Mollusca > Cephalopoda > Myopsida > Loliginidae > Sepioteuthis > Sepioteuthis lessoniana. The sequence goes on from CAUZXS010006631.1 coordinate 97,558, forward strand.
TAAAATTCCAAACGAATTAGAAACTTGAAGTCAAGAAAAATCATTAAAATTTACCGAAAGCTAAAACTATTGTCAAAATTGGATTAGATTATTAATTTATTTTATTATTATCAGTTTTATTTAATGACTCTAATTGCTTTAATTAGCATCTCCGAGTATAAATTACACTGACTGTACCTCTGCAGAGCCCCCCCCCACAACGAGTGTCCTAGATATGACACTAAACAATCTAATGATGAGGTCCCAGTAATGCTGAGTCTTTGGGGAATACGGAGCAACCTTCATTGCCATTGCCCCCAAGTTCACTCTGGCCCGATGTGGTAGTATCTGATAAGGGCCCTATCTATAGGTTAAATAGAACTAATGGCATACTTATGCTAAACTGAATTGTTTGATTAAACAGTACAGTTTGAAATAAAATTGTTTTTGACCATTAAACCGTACTTACATTTAAACTGCGCGCTTTTGCTAAACTAAATTATTTGAAATAGAACTGTTTTTGACATTGAAACTGTTTACATTAAACTGAATTATTTAACACAGAACCGTTTTGACATTTATCTGTTTGTAAACAAAATCTTCACTTATACTAAACTGAATTAACTATTTTAGAACGGCTTGACTATACTGAATGGCTAGAAATAGAAATGATCTTTTACAATTAAACTGTACTTACATTTAAACTGCGTGCTTATGCTAAACTGAATTGTTTGAAATTGAACTGTTTTTGACATTGAAATTGTACTTACACAAGACTGAATTGTTATATATAACTACTTGAATAGACTGAATAGTTTGAAATAGAAATGTTTTTGACAATTAAACTGTGTACTCACTGAATTGTTTTATATAATACTGATTATTTGCATAAAAATGGATTTTGCTTTAAATAACCTACAAAGGTTAATATCCTATAAAACTCAACCAACCAACCGAGTATAAATAGCTGTAAATGCCTCACAGTCCAAAAAGCTGTATTTCCTCTCAATATTTTTCATACTGTCGGGTTTCTTTCCAGCTTCCCCCACCCATATATATATATATATATATATATATATATATATATATGCAAAACAAATGTTATTCAGAGGGTGATTTTGTTTATTGCTGCTTTATTTGCAAGCTTTAATCTTTTCAGATTTCGTATAAAACCATCCTCAAGGCAGTATCAATAAGTGGTATTGTATTTTTAAAAAATTGAATTCTATTCAGTTGTATTCATTTATAAAAAAAATCAGTATAACTTAGAAGATACATCATAAATTAAGATTACATCGATATCAGTTTAATATAAAAACCGAAACGTTGAAGTTATCTGATAATTTACCTATAGATCAAATCATTCTGTGAATAACTTGCTTTTTCGTATTAATAATTTTACATTCTATTGGATTCATTTCTATTTTCCCTATATATATATATATATATATATATATATATATATATGTGTGTGTGTGTGTGTGTGTAATTTATATCAAAATATTCTTTACGACATCAGTACAAGCAGATATTTAAGCAAATAGACAATAAAATAGTCAGGCTGTGAGGTCGATCTCACTGTCCTTTAACAGTAAATTTAATAGACTGTCGTCTGTTATTGTTGCTAATAATGGGGCTTAATTTTCGGGTCAATTAGCTTTGTACTCAATTGAAACGGAAATTATTGTCTCCAAAAGTAAGACATTACGTTCGAACGACTGGATTCTATATACGTAAAGTTAATTAAAATAGCGTAACTTCATACTCCCCACACAAATACGCACACGCACTAGTGCGCACACAAGCAAACATATATGGTGATGACAGGGCCAGCCTCAGAAGGAGCGGAGCCCAGTTGGGAATATAAATATTGCAATGTGTTGTCGTGTGTAGTATATTACACTCTATCAAAGAGGGCCGTTTGGTGCAAGGCCCATTTGGAAACAAATGGTCTTGTTGGCTTAAGCCCGGCCCAGGATAAGATGTATTTAATGCATAGGGAAAATTATTGGTGCGTGAAGGATGAGTTGAATTGTAAATATGAATGTATGGTTACACTGAAGTTATCTGAAAAGAAGAAATAAGAATTTTTATGATTTCACCTTCGACGAAATGTAATTAAAGTAAGTTATGTTGGTGAACGTAGTCGAGGGAGAGCAGAAGAGGTGAAATAGCCACCAAAAGAAAAATAACTTTTTACTTGGTATGGGACTTAACTGCTTCCGGTGTTTAGTCTCCTGTTCTACATCTTCAGGAAACAACAGTAACCCATTTTTTACCTTTATTCCCAGGTTAACTCTGTCGCAGAAAGGTAATATCTTTTGGGTTCTCATTTACGGGTAAAATTGATATGTTTGTGATACATTTATACCAAGGACCTTCAAACCTTCATACTATAAATAAATTTGTTTACTGCCATCAAACAATTGGGAAGTACATTTATTTTCTTTCAAATTATCAGTGTTAGATAAGAATACTTGAAAGCAAATATTTGTATACAAATGAATTGTATTAGATAGAAATATTTACTTCAAGCTATAATTTAGTAGTAAGTTGTAGTAAAGTTGGCGACCGTAGTCGAGGGCGATCAGAAGACTCCCTTTTCAGTAGCTACAACACCGAAGTGTAGGGTAGGCGGCTACCCCTTTCCCAGGATTGCTTCACTTTACCTTTGATACGTACCTTATATTACTGAGTGTTTAGCAAGTAGGTATCATGTATCATTTTTAAATTATTTGGTATGACGCGACGTGGGATTGAACCCAGGTCTCCCGGGCAATTGGCGAACACTCTACCCACTAGACCAAAAAGACTGAACAAAAAAAAAATCAATAAATGCCAACATTTTGCAGGTAAAACCGAGACTGTAAAGTGGTTAATAAAAATGCAGAAAATTGACAAGAAAATATAGAAAGAGACATGATTTAAACTGAATCAACTTGAGAATTATGTAAACAACTTAGCGGTACAAATATTAAAACAAAAACAGTTCTCTGGAATTTGAGAAACATACCGACCATCTTATTCATGCGAACAGACCAGGAAACAAGGTAGAAATAGTCTGTTGGATTGATGGAATGGTTGCCACAACTGCTCAGTGCGTGAAAAAGGAAAGAAAACGAATGGAAAAAATAACAGGATCTCACTGGACAACCGGTATTATTGTGGATCAATGTAATATAGTAGCCACTTTCTACAAAAAGGGAACCATATGCCCGCTTATGTGACAGACAGCAAAGGTCACTGATAAGAACCTTTGAGGTGCGTGCAACAGTAGGTGATTTTTTAAAAAAAGGTCCGTTAATTAATAATCAGTATAGAAAAAAGAATGACTTAAATTTGGAGATTTGCGATGATTCTTTATTGAGACGAGTTCCGATTCATAAAAATGTAAGATCTTTCTATCATCGACGAACGAATACAACTTCGCGCCTCCTGTTTTTAAGACCAGTTCAAAAGAATGTTCAAGCATCGATAATAAAGTGAATGGTATTTTTTTTCTGACCAAGTGTCTGATTTATTTTCTTTTCCTGGTGTGAACTCCTCGTCATCTCTTTATATATGTCTTATCCAAGTTTCTACCTGACACCATAACGCAACGACATATTTTTCTTAATCAAGTCAATGATTTTTGACTCAAATCAAACTTTGCCAAAAGATTAACGTAAGAGATTAAAAAGTAAGAAAAAGAATAAAATTAAGGATGGCCACATTACAAAAACGTTGAAGTTTAAAGGAAAATGAAATAAAAGAGAAATAGAAGATTTGAGAAAAGTTGTTGTCACTCAATCTCCAGTCATCAATACATATCATTTTATTGCCCAGTTGGCTGGGGCTGTAGAATACACTGACTGCACCTCTGCAGAGGGGTAAGACCCCACAACGAGTGTCCTGGTATGACACTAAACAATCTGATCGTGAGGTTCCAACAATGCTGGAGCTTTGGGGAATGCCATTGCTCCCAGGTCCACTCTGGCCCGGAGTGGTAGCACCTGATAGGGTCCTATCTATGGGTTAAATAGAACTAACAGCATACTTATGCTAAAATGAATTGAGTAAACGAATAGCTTGAAATAGAAACGTTTTTGACAATTAAACCGTACTTACACTTAAAATGCGTGCTTATGCTTAACTGAATTTTTTCTAATAGAACTGTTTTTTGACATTAAAACTGTATTTACACTTAACTGAATTATTACATATAACTGCTTGAATAGTTTGAAATGGAAATGTTTTTGACATATAAACTGTGTACTTATGCTAAACTGAACTGTTTTCAATAGAACAGATTATTTACATAAAAATGGATTTGGCGTTAAATAACCTACAAAGGTTGATATGCCATAAAACCAAACAAACCAAATCAAACCATATCATTTTATGCGAACGTGCAAAAATAAACGAATTCAACTGTAAATGAATACAAAAAAGACAGAAAAGAATTCTGGGTATTTTAAGTGAGTTATTTATGCGCAACACCCGCCGATCACATGCAAGTTCTTACAAAAAATACGAATGACACTTTTGAGAGTGTCCACGGTGTAATGGTTGACATTCTGAACTTCAATATCTTAGTAAGCGAGTTATCTTGTTATTTCGTTCGCTTTCAGACTAACACCTTTGGGATATATGTAAACTCCTTTATTGCCACTGGCTATTTTGTTTAATTGTACCGCTAGTGTTCTTCCACAAGGGTAACTTTGGAATTAAATCACCTACGAAGGTGGATATATCATTAAACAAGAAACCAGAAACAGAGCTAAAAAAGATGTAAAAATAATATTAGTGTAAAGAAAATTAGAAATTTACTATCTCGTATTCTTCTGAAACTGGTTCTGGCGACAGTACCAAAAACATGCCGAATGCTTTTTAACAGACTGATAAAACCCCTTTCCCACTGGATATAACATTATCTTGCATTCAGTGGAAAGTCTACATTTCTGGAGCGTTGTAGAGTTGCGTTTCCGTTGCCATTATTTCCAGGACCACTCTAGTAGTTCCGGTCAGAATTCCATTGTGGGGTTAAAATATTTGTTTAAGAGTATTATTTGATGCAAGCAATTGTAACCGTATGATTACGTTTAGTGGTTTGTATTAAGAATTATTTAAGATGGAGAGGGTGGAAGTGTTAACTAAGATTATTTTGGGGGGATTTTTTTTCTAAATAAAGATAAGGGCGGAAACAATATTGGGAAGGGAGGTTTATTAGTGTTGAAAAGACTTAAAATAAAAAACGCCTGCGTTTCAGCAGAAAAAAAAAAATAAAACAAACTGCTGAAACGTGGGCGCTTTTTTTTTCCAAGTTTTTCAACACTTATAAAAAAAGACCCCCACCAATATTTTTACACCCTTTTTTTATTTAGCTAAAAAGAAACACTACCGTCTCCCTCTAATTTACCAACAATTTTTTTTAATTGGTTACACGTCTCTTTGGCGCTATCTCTGGTTGTCAGTAACGCTTGCTGGTCCGGAAGTGGACGATCTTTTTACGTTAAATTTATATAATAAAGTGATCGCCAACTTGAATTCTATGATATTGGCTTTTTTTTTTTTTCATAATTTCTTCTTTGTGGATATTTTTTCTGGCAGTTTACATGTATTCATCCCCAAAAAAGTAGAATCTGATTTTTAGTTTTCGCTAAAATAGGATGGGTTAAAGGGTAAAATTTTACCAAATTTTTTATAACTTTCAGTTTATTAGTTATAAGTGCTGTCAAAAGAAATATCAATTGATTGACAAGATTAAATGGTAAAATAGTTTTAAGTAATGCTAGTAATTATTTAAACAGTTGAATGGATTTAAGTATTTATTTTCAACATTAGTAAATATCTCTTGATTGAAGAGTGTTTTTACACACGTTCGTTTTGAATATGAATAATTTTAAACAGCTTTGTTTGAGCCATTGTTGGGATCTTAAGAGGTACAACAACACCATGTCAGAGTGGACCTGGAAGTATTAACAATTAAGGCGTACTCCACATTGCCTATATTTCCAGAATAAAAGCATCACCATCACCATGTTGGTTAGTGTCTTTTCCTGAACACCCGTTTTTTGGTGGGTCTTGCGTTCGACGTATTCATAGCCAAGTAAGCAGTGGATATAAAAAATAGAGACTAACTTGGTATTGAATAATTAAAGATTGATATGCTGAACAACGAACGAACCGACCAACAAACCAATTCCCTAGTGTCACTCGCCAGGTATTTGGTATAAATATAGGACTAAATAATAATAACAAACACAAGAAACAAAAGCCATAACAAGTCTAAGATCAATATTTTTTCTTTATAATTCCTAACTGATAGAAAGTGCGACAAATTACGGAATATTTCACCAGCCTTGGAACCTAATTGTTATCAATTCAACGTCGTTTGTCTTTATAATTCGAGCAGGCGATTTGTTATCTATCTGCGTTTATCTTAACGCAGAGGATGTTGCGACATAATGAAACATTATGTTCGTTTCTTTTCGCATCTTGATTCATAAGAAACTAATCAAATTTTCAAATCGGTCGTCTTCTGTCAAGGGATTATATCTTTCCCTTTTGGTCTCTTGTATTTCCCATCACGTTTCTCGTAGCGTTTAAATCATTTCAAAGGTCGATTTCGGATTATGATACCGAATACGGTACAAAGCTATGATTCATGATTTTACTGGAGAAGTTCTTGGTTTTGTTATCTTGTGCCACGGATTAATACATGTCCGGGGAAAAATTTGCTTGAAAATAAAAGACGGACTAATTAGCAAGCAGCTTAGAAAATACAATCAGC